>CANYBF012385877.1:0-102458 GCA_948192965.1 Dalechampia spathulata | reverse complement strand
ACACTTAGCATATACAATTCCATCCATGCATATAAGTACATAAAATCTTACAAACTATAGCATGGACATAAATCATCAACACACATACAAACACATATCTATATAGCCCTAGACTCACGTCTATACTATACGTATACTTATACGTATACTCCTAGGGTCGATTGTGGATGTAACAAAATAAGTCGAGTTGAGTTTAGTTTTATCTTGTTTAAGGTTAGTTATTTATAATTGAATGAGTTCAACCAATATTTTTAAATTTTTTTGATACGTCATAAACTTAAATGATTTTAATTGAGTATTAAATGAGCTTTAAAATATAAATTATAAAATAAATAATTTATCTTTATTTAAAAAATAAAAAATTATTAATAAGAGTATTATATTTTATAAATATATATGATTTTACATTTATAATTAAATTAAAAAAATATTTTTATAGATTATATATCTAAAATCAAATTTATTTATATAAATTAATGAGTTAATTCACGAGCTTCTTATCAAGTACACTCACAAACTTAAACGAGTTAAGTATTATATAGCTTGAATTTGATTCATTTATTAAATGATATTAAATGAAGTTTTATTGAATCTTTGAGTAACTTATGAATGATTCGATTTATTTGAAATATTAACGGTGTTATTTTTATAAATATTTTTTACAAGTATTTGTTTTATAACTTTTAAAAATGATATTTTTTTTATAAATTTTTTCCCATTTTTAACATTTTTTCAAAATAATCATATATATATATATATGATTATTATTATGGCGATTAGGATGTCTTTGGGCTCGGATACAATTAACGCTTTGGGCTAGTTCATGCTTCCTAGCTTTTTGATTGGGTCAGAATGTCTATGAATACAAATCAATAAAATAATTTAAATTAATTATATTTACAAATATTCACTAAAATTAAATATCTTTATTCATTTATTTCATTTCATAACATTTAATTGAATAAAAACTATAAATTATAAAAAATACATAACTTTATGAAATGTTAAATTATAAATGAAATTGTTATAAAATTTAATATATTTTAAGCAAATGAAATTAAATTTAGAGATTAATCTAAACTTTTTTATTTGATTTTTATGTGCTAAAATAAGTAACGGGTTAACTAAAATAAATAATTAACGAGTTAAATTAAATAAATCAAAGGAAAAAATCTAAATAATTTATAAAATATATATATTTAATAATTTTTATATTGAAATATATAAAAATATACGAATTAATGAAAAATATTATTTGCATTTAGGATATTTAGAAAAGTAAATTGAGATTATTTTTTGATATAAATTGAATATTCCGAGAAATAGAAGGAATAAATAGTGATTAAAAGTTAAATATTAATAATGTTTTTTATTTGTAATATAATTTAACTAGTATAAAAATTAAATAATTAAATATAATTAATAAAAATAAAATAATGAAAAATAATTATTTTTTAAGAGGCAATTAGCGTTAAAAAATAATTAAATGAGCAGCTCAGTGATTTTTGTTATCCACGGCGCATATTTTCAATAACTTGAAAGACACGTTGAAAGTCAGTTGGGAAGTCATTAAATAACTTTCAAAACTACCTAACGGCCAAACCCACCATCACCCAAAACGCACTCCTTCACAATATAAAACGCAGCGGCGCCACCGTCTTTTCTTTTCTTTTCTTTTGTTTTTCTTTATGTTTGGTGTAGCATAGTACTAATCAGCCTGCTGGATTATTTTCGTTTCTCCTTAAGCTTCTTCGGATCTGTTGTCATCAATCACAATGTGGCGTTCTCTTTGGCGATCCATCGATCGCTTCTCTCTTCAGCATTTCAAGTACGCGCGCGTCATTACTATGCTTCCCTCCCTATTTTAGTTGAATTTGTTTTGATCTAGATTTTGGACTTCTTATTGAGCTTAATTAGGTTTTCGGTTTTATTTTTTGAATTTCTGTGTTTTTTGTTATGGTAGTACAAAGGTGTTTTGTCAATTGTAGTAATGTACTAGTAATTGTGATCTATTTCGTCTTACTCACTTCACAGTCAGTGAAGTGATCTGTTTGAATTGTCTTCAACAGTTATAATTGAATTTAGAATTGTATATTGGCAACTAAATGTTATAATTCAGTTGATAGTTGCTGAAATTGTTGTCAATTTTGAGATTACAAGTATTTGGCACAGCAAATAAAGTTAGCTGGTCATCTGAGAATTCAGTAGGAGACTGGCATTTTTCTTATAATTTTGAAACAGACTGTTTTCATGACCAGAGAAGCAAGTATGAATTATATTTAGTCAATTTTCATGCTTTCCAATTTTATAGTTGCTTAAAGAAAATAGATCATCTGATAGGAAATGAAATGACATCAAAAGTTGATGTAATTTAAAAGATTTTCCACTCAAGTGCTTTCTTAGAAACGATTCATCCCGATTCTTGAACTAGGTTTTCCATTTTTTTCTCTTTTTCTTCCTCCTTTTCATTTTTCTTTTGTTTGCTGTAGAAAAGGAAATTGGTAATTTCAATTGTTAATGAGCAGCTATGCCATTTATAGGGTAAATAACTAATTTTGTTGTCTTTCTCTTCCTTGTCGCTATTATTCTTTTTGGCATCGCAGGCATGTGATTAATGAATTACGAGAGATCAAAGTTGTGGATAAGCATAACAGGGTGATTTAATCTATCTCATATTTTAAATTATGCATTACTATATAATTGTTCCGGCATTGTCTGTTATTTTTTTTGATCATCCATTAAGTCTATCCTCGTTTTCTTTCCAGGAATTAGTTGTAGATCTTCTGCAGTCTATAGTAGAAATAATTACATACGGTGACAAACAAGATCCTCTGATTTTTGAGTATGGAATGAAAATGACAGACCCCCTTGTGTTTGGCTTGCTTGCTTGTACTTTTGTTGTTTTAAAATAACTGTTTATTTTCCCTCTTATGCAGATATTTTATGGAATACCAAGTCATGGCTGAGTTTGTTCGTCTTTTAAAGATAAGCAAGAAGTCTAGCATTGAGGCACCGTTACTTCAGTATCTTAGTATAATGATTCAAAACATTGATAGTGAACATGCAATTTGTAAGATAACAAGAGTCAGTTACTATTTTATCATGTGTAGCTACTGTCTTTCATTGTTTCTGCTGGTTACTCCAGTCTTTCTTCTGCAGTTAAAGTTTAGTGATGAATTTGATGATTCTATTACCCTAGATTACTGTTTGAGCAACGACTACATCAACAGCATTATAGAACATCAATACAAATTTGAAGGGGGTGATTTAGCCCCGTATTATATATCATTTTTAAGGTAGTGATATTGCTTCTCAAAGATTATCTTCTTTGAAAGACACCCACCATTTATATTATCCATGTATATTGCTTGTGTGATACGTTAAACTTCACTGAAAGAAATTGCATTGCATTCTTCTGATTATTATGTGTAAACTTTTTGGTCTTTTACTTTCTTCAATCAGAACTGTGAGCAACAAAATAAACAGAGACACACTTTGTCTCCTTGTAAAGGTTAATGGGGTAAGTTAAACTCATTCATCTTTTTTTTTTTTTTTTTCAGTAAATTTTCGCTATATAATTTGCTTTTTAGGTCATGGTTTAGAGTGAATGCTTTCATAGTACTTGAAAATGCATTTTATGATTATGAGACCAGTCTAGCGGTTATGGCTTTTCCTCTTTTCCTCTATGTTCAGACTAGCTGTAAATTTACAACTATGAAATCATGTGATAAGAAAACATTATCTGAATTGCAACGTCAACATTTGAATCATCTAGTTCCTTGCTTTGTACTCACATGAGGCAGTTGATACCTACGGCTGCTTTGTATTTAGGATCAAATCATGCTGAAGTCACAAGAGTTAATACTCGCATTTTTGCAAATAAATATGCTGAGTTTCTGCAATGGCATCAAATAATACCATTTATATCGTGTTTTATTGATTGCAGGATGTGTTAGTATCATTTCCCTTGTATAGTGAAGCTCTTAAATTTTCTCAGCATGCTGAGAAGATGATTCAGGCAGCTGTACGTGCATTATCTCTCAACATATATAATGGTATTTCATTGTTATCCAAATTTTTACATGATTGGAAGGCTGGTGTAGATTATTGTATAATTCTTTTGTTATTGCAGTTGGAGATGACATGCTTTATCAATTTGTCTCAAATCCTCCAGCTTCAAAGTACTTCTTCGACTTGGTCCAAAATCTAAAAGGGAAATGCATTAATCTAGACAGCCTTATCCTTGATGCAGAGTATATTTCTTTGAAATTCTTAGTAGATCTTATATCATTTGACAAATAGTGTTGGGTTAGTGGTAAACACTATGTGAGAGAACCACTTTATTTTCTGAAGGGAGGGATGCATCAATCAACGAAGAAGGAATCTACTTGTGGAAACTGATACAATTGTTGATGACCTATACTACTTCAAGGATATTTTATGTGTGGACGCTTCTTGCTTGAGTGAAGTGGTTGCAGAAAATCTTCTCAACTTGCTTGTATTTCCTGTACTACTTCCACTACTCCAATTAAGGCAGGATAATGTAAGTTATTCTACCTTGTTCTTTATATTACAATCAACTCATGAGATAGTTTCTGGTAATAATTCCAAGTCCAGTTATCTTAATTGTTGTGCTTTGACTGCATTTAGTTAATAAGTGCATTCAAACTTTTTTGGATTTGAAAATTAAGTTGATAGTGTACATTATTTGTATGGTTTAATGGAATTCCTTAGAGATGCAAGATTTGAATCTCACCTAAAAGCTTGATCTTTTTAGTTGAATTATTTATTGATATTTGCTATGGTATTATGATGACCAAAAGGTCTAGGGTTCAATACTTGACCACCTGCAAATTATTAATTAAATATTTGAAAATAAGAGTTTTGGGCTTGAACATATTCATATTTCAAGCCTAATGGGTCCTTAGAGGGTGTTACAACTCAACTCAACCTCAATCCCAAGTTCCTTGCACTATGTTTAGGTGGAGGGTTTATGAAGCAAGGGAAGAGTTATTAAAGTAAAGTAAAATAATAGAAGGTAGAGTAAGATATATTAAATTGAGTTGTTTGGGAGGAAGGTAAAGTAAATGAAGGTTTAATAATCTTGTGTTGTTTGGTTTGAAGGGTTTAGTGAAGTAGAATAAAATAAGATAAATTATAAAATACTTAAGATTTATATAGCTAGAGATTTCTTTTAAACTCATATATTTGAAAAAAAAGAAGAAAGCTATTTAATTTTAAAAAGCAACAAATCATTAGATTTAAAATCTCCTTAAAGGATACCTAGATAAATTTTACTTTGTGATAATTTATGAATTAGATAAATGATAATAAATAGTATGAGGCAATAAATTGTAAGTATAAAATAAATATTCATAAAATCTTAACATTATATAAAATTAAATAAAAATCTTGAAAGTCATAACATAAATAATATAGTAAAAGTAAATAAAATGTTTTGAATCTTCTACTAACATATTTATATTAGAGAGGAGAATTTGACAATGATAAATCAATGATAAGGATAAAATAGGTATATAGTATGTTATCTAATTCTAAACCCTTCAAAAAACTCCAATTTGAAGTGTTAAAATTTTGAGGGTTTTCAAGGGTTTCCTTGAAAACCTTCCTTGAAAACCTTTACAAACCCTGACCATTTCCCTTGAATTCTTCTCCTACCAACCCTTCTCCAAAACAATGCCTTATTTATTTCTTCATTATCTCAGTTTTGGGCACAATCTCATCAAAAAAATCTAATGTGCAAATAGTGTTAAAGATATAAAATTAATTTTGAATCATATTTGAAAGTTCAGGTCTTAAGGTTGAATGGTTTCGGACAGAATCCTTATAAAAAAATATCTGTTGTACTAGAGTTATAAATTTGTCCCATACTCATACCTTTGTTATACATAGATCATAAACCCTGTAATATACTCATGAGTCTGTGTGTGTATATGCATAACAAATATGTTTGGTCGGGTCCAAGGAGTTGTCCGTAGTACATCCATAGGCTTGAATTCAAGTTTTCCCAGAATCTGGTCATTTGGCCTTTCCATTCTTGATTATATGTGAATTGAGGTCAGGGAGATGCCTGCAGGAGATCCATGTGATTGAATTTAGTTTCCTAAGAACCTGGGGACTGCTTCACATTTCCCTAGCCAGAACCAGTTACATATTAAATTAATTATTAAGATTCACGAAAGAATGGTGGGAGACATGCTGAAAAAACTTCAATTATTGCATTTAAGTGATATTTGGAAATTTTTCGGCAATGGAGAATTCAATTAGTTTTTCTTTGTTTTCAGGTTTTGGATCTATCTGCCATTACGTCTCTATATATAGTTTGTCGTCTTCTTCAAATTGTTGGTGGGAAAAGAATTATAAACTGTGTGGCTGGAACTATTTTATACCCTTTTATATTAAGTATTAGAGATGCTGGTGGAGGCAGTGGTGATGATCCTTTTTTGAACTATTTGAATGATTTGGAAAAATTGATGCACCGTGGTTTTGAGTTTGACGGAGTAGAGAATCCTGTCATCACGCCTATGGCATCCTGTTCTACTTCTGTAAGGTATCCAGAGAGGTTTGTAGATTAAATTTGCTATAGAGGTGTATGTTTTTTGATGTAAAATGAGAATTTATCTTGAAGAAAAAAAAGTATTGTCCTCTTCTTTTGGTAAGTTTAGCGAACAGTTTTCTATTTGTTGTGACTGTGAACTGCAAAAAGGTTTGGATCATGGATGACCCTTGGATAAAAATCGCAATATATTTGAAGACAAGCTGAAATTTTGGTTGTTTTTTATCAATCAAACATATCAGATGTTTTTTATGTACTCATGGTTTACGTCCTTGTCACGAACATGCATATTGCAATTAAAGAAAGAAGTAAATTTTCATGGTGCAAGTTTTCCAGTTGTGGAATTAGTAGGGGCAGAATTGTAAAATATTAGGAAGCATATGAAATCAAATATGAGACAATTTGATTTGTATAAAATTCACCAGAATGTGATGTGTTGAGCTTCTAGCTTATCCTGGATTAGAAATCTCGAGTATAATTTTGTGCATATGCAGATTGCACTACCCTAACTCTGCTATTTGTGTCATTTCTTTTCCTTGATGAGAAAAAACTGCATGTATATGGGTACAACTGCATCATATAGAGCGAGGCAAGCCTTAGTGCAATGTAAGATTGCTTCTATGTGCTAAGAGGGTCTTAGGATTTCTTCGTGGGGTGTAGGTTCTTTGCAATAGCAAATGGAAGGTTGTGCCAAGCGGACAACATTCTTGGGTTGTTAAACCCTGTTCTCTGTAAATTATGTTATGTATTTCAATTGGCCTCGTTTTCGACTGAGTTTGAACCTTGTTCTCTGTCCAGCTTCTGCTTCTACCTTGGTCTAGTTTGTGAATCACAGGTCACACGGTTGTCGCCATATGTTTTTGGTTCATAGTGATTTGGGTTTTAATCATGTTCACTTTTTTGAAGTCATTAATTAATGGAAAATTCATGCATTGATTTGATGAAAGTGCATATGTTGCTTTAAACGGCATCCAAGCTGATAAGATCCCATGCATCGTTTGGTATACAGATGAAGTGCAGTGCAGGCTAATTTTCTGTCTTGTAGCTGGAATCATGTGAAATATATGTGCATATTTGTACTTACAATGGATTGTTTGCGGTGCAGGAGTGGATTAATGGCATATATTTTGTCTGACAATCACAGTTTATTGCTTTTATCTGTACTTCTATTGCTTGTTTTAGCCGAAAGTAAAGGTATCATTTAATTACTGATTCCAAAATTTACAGATTTATCACTTAAAACAAATTTTCTTATTCGGTTTCTTTTCTTTTATTTGATTTTTCCTCCCTTTGGCTACAGATATCGAGCATTTATTTGCTTCTGTGATTGGACCAAGGACTATGCAGCATGGGATGGTAAGTATCAAAGTTAGATTCATCAGCATATCCACATTAAAATTTTTAGTAATAAAATTTCTGTTAGTACTTGATTGATTTACTTTATACATCGACTTGCTAGAAGCAAATAAAATTTCTGTTAGTTTTTGTTCTTAAATCCAAGTGGGGAAGGGGATATCCAGTTGAATTCCTGGTGCTCTCAAGGCAAGTGCATGACATGAGTACTAATTGTGAAATTGTAATTATCTTGATTCAGTGGAGATAATGTAAGTGTATAATGGCTGAACCTACTATTAAATTACTCGGCGTCACCATTTTGAGCTAGTCTTTTGAGTACGAAAGTTAATTAAAATAATTTATTTGGAATCTACAAGTGGTATTTTGGAGATTAGCAAAACACAAGACCCGGGGCCAAATTGCAATCAAATGCTACAAGGATGTTGCAAGCTGAAGGGGGTAGAGATTATAATAGATCCCATATCAATGGGACGAAAAAAATAAGGCTATGGATAGCTTATTTTTAAGTACTAAATTAACTTGTGCTAATTATTATGGTCCGTTGTATAGGCCTGAAAATTAGCTCATCAGCTGGACATGGGAATTGGGGTGTTAAGAGTGCGAGTCCTCTTTTAAGCGAGCTAAGTTGTTGAAAAGTAACAATTGCTTTGCACTCTTTATCCTCAAGTACGATTACATTTATGAATGATACATATTGCTTATAGTGTAGGAGCCCAAAAGGGTTCAGCGTGAATGTTTTCTTTCAAGTACTAGTAGAAATACATACTTTTGGTCTCCCACGATTACTTGTATTTCAGTGTTTCTTCTTTCCTTGTAATGCTTATTTTTGAATTTGAGATTGTCTTAGATCTCATGCATTTTGATTTGAAATTATGAAAACTTGAATATAAATATTTCAAATATTTTTCCTTGACAAAAATAATTGTGCTTGTCATGCAATCCATTCTTCAATATTTCAACACAAGATTAAAGATGCATATTTTTTTATGTATATTTAAAATGTATATATTTAATAAATATATTATTTGATTTAAATTATTTAGTTACCAAATTTTAAAAATATTAAAAATGAAATATTTTTCAAATTTTACCTTTTAGGTGTTATTTTAAATTATGAAAATGAAATATTTAAATCATGAAATATATATATTTTATTCTCAATTTTATAGGTAAAAAAATTATTTAATTAAATTTATATATATTTTTGTACAATAGAGTAGAGTATGATGCTTTGTAAGTTGTTTATTCCATTCATTAGGGTCTTATATTTATACACGTAGGAGGTATGGCAATGAATACAAAGAAAATCTATGATAGATAAGAAATCTAATCTATAGGATAAGAAATCTAATTTACAACACTCCCCCTCAAGTTGGTGTATAAATGTCAATCATGCCCAACTTGTCACAAATGTACTTGATTCGAACCCCATTAAGTGTTTTAGTGAAAATATCTACTAACTGATCTCCAGTCTTCACGAATCCAGTTGAAACCAAGTTCTGTTGAAGTTTTTCCTGAACAAAATGACAATCTACCTCGATATGCTTAGTACGTTCATGAAAGACTGGATTTGAAGCAATATGAAGAGCTGCCTGATTATCACACCATAATTTTGCCGGTAGCTTGGGTTTAAATCCAAGGTCAGCTATAAGATATTGAACCCAAATAGCTTCACATACTATTTGTGCTATGGATCTATATTCTGATTCAGCACTCGATCTGGACACTACATTTTGCTTCTTGCATTTCCACGATATCAAATTACCTCCCAAAAACAAACAATATCCTGTGATTGATCTCCTATCACATTTAGATCCAACCCAATCTGCATTCTAAAAACACTCAATATCAACATGACCATGGTTCTTATGAATAATTCCACGACTAGGTGCACTCTTCAGGTAACAAAGAATTTGCTCTACAGCAGCCCAATGGTTAACTGTAGGGGAATATAGGAATTGACTAACGACACTAACAGAGTATGCAATATCTGGCCGAGTAACAGTAAGATAGTTCAATTTCCCAACCAACCGTCTATATTTCTCAGGATCTGAAAACAACTCACGATCATCTTTCATAAGTTGTAATCCAGGTGTCATTGGCATGCTAGACGACTTTGCCCCAAGCTTCCCAGTTTCTATTAATAAATCAAGAACATATTTCCTCTGTGATAAGAAGATACCTTGCTTACTTCTAGTCACCTCAATTCCCAAAAAGTACTTCAATATACCTAGATCCTTTGTCTGAAACTAAGTATGCAAAAAGGATTTAAGAGATTGAATTCCTGCAGCATCATTGCATGTTATGACAATATCATCAACATACACAACCAGAAGAACAATATCGAATTCAGTTTGCTTATAAAAGACAGAATGATCATATGTACTCTTCTGCAGTCCATATGTTTGAACAACATCACTGAACCTGCCAAACCATGCACGCAGGCTTTGTTTTAGACCATATAAAGACTTTTGAAGTTTATACACCTTCCCATGCTCCCCCTAAGCAACAAAGCCAGACTTCTTCCTGGAGATCATTATGTAGGAAGGCATTCTTGATACAAGAACCAGTTATAGATAGCTGCTAAAGAGATAAAGAGACGAACATATGTCATTTTAGTAACAAGAGAAAATGTGTCAGAATAATCAATTCCATAAGTTTGAGCATAGCTTTTAGCAACAAGGTGAGCTTTCAACCGGGAGATCGACCCATCAGAATTAACCTTAAGTGTGAATACCCACTTACAACCAATAGCAGTCTTTCCAGATGGTAAATCAACCAAAACCCATGTACCATTAGTATCCAATGCATTCATTTCCTCTATCATTGCCATTTTCCAACCAGAATGTATTAAAGCCTGAGAAACAGTCTTAGGAATAGAAATTGAATCTAAAGAAGCAAGAAAGGAACAAGTGGAGGCAAATGATTATAAGCAACAAACGAGGAAATGGGATGAACACATTTACGTTTACCTTTACGGAGAGCAATGGGAAGATCAATACTAGGAGGATCAAGATCTAGAGACGGAGAGATTAGGGAGGACATGAGCCAGTAGGTTGGGAACGACGAGTATACACTTTCACAAACTGTGGTTTAGGAGGAAGTGGAGTTGGAGAAGGAGGTATGGAGGTTGGTGCTGGAGAGGTAGAACCTTGTAGAGGGCTAGGAATAGTGTAGATCAGAAAGGTATCAGTCTCTTTTTGTGGGTTAAGTGGAGAGAAAAAGGAAAAGAAAGAAACATCCTCCCAAAAGGTAACATCAATAGAGACTAGATACTGTTGTAAGTCAGTAGAATAACAATGATATCCTTTCTGTAGTCTAGAATACCCTAAAAAGATACATTTAAGAGATTGAGGTTCTAGTTTGCTAAGTTGTGGACGGACATAGTGGTTTGATTTATTGCCATTTAGAATACACAACCCAAGAGAACGGGAAACAGAATCCAGCAAGTTATTGTCAAGAAAATCCAGCAGCAGCAAAAAAAATAGCAAGTTCCAGCAGCAGCAACAATTTTATAAATATTTTATTTTAAATAATTCAAACTAGTTTTAAATTTGAATGATTGCCATTTTTGCAAACAATGCCTTGCGTTCCCGGAGAATGCCCTTTTTCAGTTGGGGAAAGGGTTCATGTTGTTTTTTGTGGCTGATTTTGGAGCAGATCACAATAACTCCCAAAATCGATGTGCTTGGCTGGATGGTTGTTTGACTTCACACATTCAAAAGCATAATGATTTGCTGTGCATTCTCTCCTTTTTTTCCTTTTTGCTTTTCTAGTATGCTCCTTTCCAGAGCTGTTGGTATGCACATTCGGTCTCTTCATGGTAATTACATTTGGTGAGTGCTTTAAGTTTGCTTTTTACTACTAGTTTAATCATTCCTCCGATTTCTTGTTGTAGCTGTAGTGATGAACCCAAATTCCACTCATTATTCTTTATTCATCCTTGAAAACTTACATGTCAAGCACTTAATCGAAATAACAGTTGGTGAATGTTTTAAGTTGGCTATTTGCTACCTTGTCTAAACCCTTCCATTGACTTGTTTGTCGTAGCTGCAGTGTGATGAATCCATATTTTATTCCACCATGATTTGTCCTTTACATGTCTTGAAACTGTTAAGCCAAGGTTGGATTGAGCTTGCCGGTACTTGGAAAAGTATCTACAAGTCATTGATCCATTCATAATCGATCAATTATTCAGTCTTGTGGTTCCCTAAAGAATGACCCAATGGATGCTTAAAAAAAATATCATGAGTCTTTTGTAATTTCGTACATATTTGCTTTGGTTTTGAGTTTAATATCTTGATATTATCTCCAGGATCACGATATCTCATCTTTAGAGCCAATAGCCGAAAGCATCCGTGTAAAGTTTATGCCACAGGTAATTTTACCATCTGCTTGTTCTCTTTTGCAGTCTACATATAATTATAATTATATTATATTCTTAATTATATCATTTTATTTGAATGATAAATAATAACTAATTTAATACACTAATAAATAACCAAATAATCAAAAATATTTTACTCCATACACTTTTCATGCATATAAATTTTCATGTAGTCGTATATTTCTTTCCTATAATTACACTATAATAATTTTAATTAATTAAACAATAATTATTCATACACTTTTCATACATATAAATTTTCATGTAGTCATATATTTCTTTCCTATAATTACACTATAATAATTTTAATTACTTAAACAATAATTATTAATAAAAGTAGAAAAAATATTAACTTATTTAATATTAAAATTTAATATATACTTATCGAGATCAAGAAATTATGCACCATCATCCGGATCATCAAGACACCCGTGCCGAAGGCATCAGCAAACTAGAACTGTTGTTGAAATTAGGGGTATAAACAAGCTGAGCCAAGTGTTCAAGCTCAAAGATTGGCTTGTGAGATTTTGGATAAGCTCAAGCTTAAATTTTTTTACATATTACAGCTTGAGTTCGACTTGAACTCAACTCGAACTCGAATATATGAGGCTCGAGTTTGGTTCAAGCATAGCTCGTTTATATACTCGATTAAAGCTCGTAAATAAGCTTGAAAACAAGCTCGTAATCAAGTTCACAAACAGGTTCATAATTAAGCTCGAATTTAATGATAATAATAAAATTGTTATTTAATGAATAATTAATATTTATTATATATAAAAAAATAGATAGTCAACTTTTATTTATTCAAATTATACAAAATTCAAAAGGTAATTATTGATGAATTATATTAATAAATATATTTTTTATTTGTAATATCTTTAATTAATTTAGAATAATTTTCATTAATTTTATTTAGTAAAAATATAAAAATAGAGAAATATTTTTGTAATATAATTCTTATATACTCACTTCAATCATTCATTTTTAATTTGTTGAATCATATTATTTTATTATCATGAATTATTGCTAGTTTTACAAAATAACATATTCATTAGTTAACTTATAAGTATTATTTATATTGAAGTTTTTATAATGTAAATAATTTATTTGTTTTAGTATTATTGAATCTAATATGACTTGAATCTTATGATTTTAAGTGTCATATAAATATATCTTATCCATATTAATTGTATTTTATTTAAAATTAAAAATAAATATTTTATACAATATTAATTAGTAAATTATTTATAGATACAACCATAACAATAATATAAAAACTAATTTTTGATATACGTAACAATAATATATTATTAATTACTATATACATATATTTTTATAATTTAACATTCACATATAAATAAATTATTCATATTATATAATAAAATAAATTATATAAAAATAATAAAATAAAGGAACTAACTCACTAGCTTATAAACAATTCATTTCACGAGCTCACAAACAAATCGGTTCACGAGCTCATAAACGAGCTAGCTTACAAGCTTATAAACAAATCATTTCACGAGCTCACAAACAAGCTGGTTTACAAGCTCATAAATGAGTTGGCTTACGAGCTTGTAAACGAGCTTGCTCACGAGCTCACAAACAAGTCAGCTCATGAGTTTACACGAATGGAGTATCATGAGCTCAATTTCTTCTCATTTATAAAATGAGCTTTAAAATCAAGTTTAAACTTAAGTCATTTAACTTAATGAACTAGCTCGAACTAGCTTTTAAGGAATCAGGTAGCTCGCGAACTGAAATTCCATGACAGAGACCTGAAGTTCCCGACACCAGGGGACGCGAGAACTAGACTCAAGGACTTGGCATTAGGACATAGGAGATTGAGACCCACGGAGACATGGGACACCGAGATTGGGTGCCTGGACTCGAGCACATGGTTTGAGGACCAGGACCCGTGCACCAGGTGCCAGAATAATGGATCGATAACCCTGAGATTACCCAAGGCCTAGGCATCAACGACCTTGGGCCTGGGACCCACATTAGGAAACGTGATAGTTGACTGGTGATCAGTCACAGGCTACGGTGACCTTGTACCCAGGACAGGGAACGCGGGTATCAAACCAGGGCATTGTGCACGAGGGATCTAGACATAGAACATTGAAGCATCGGGCACAAGACACTTGGACCTATCACTGGGATTGCAATATAGGACACAACATCAGAATCTAATCTAGATCAGGTGTAAATGGGTGGGTTGAGTGGATTCGAGCTTTACGAGGTTTACTTATTTTAACTTTGTTCATTAATTATCAAGTCAAATTTCAATTGAACTTCCTAGATTTTTTCATATATTACAAAGTCAAATGAGTTTAATGAGCCCTTAATAAACTTAATAAATTTAACTTATTAACTAAATTATTTATTATTTTATTTAAAAACTAAATATTATTAACAAAATTCTAATATTTTACAAAAAAAATTATGATTTTATAATAATAATTAAATTAAAAAAATATTATATATTTATATAACTATAAATTATATATCTAAAATTAAATTATTTCTATCTAAATTAATAAATTAGTTAACAAATTTGTTAATGAGACAATTCATAATGTTAAATATCTTAACCATACCTATTTAGCTTAATTCATTTATTAAACAATTTTAAATAAAATTTTTTTAATTATTTGATTGAGCTTTGAATAATTCATGAACATTATTCGCACCTCTAATCTAGATGATCATGGAATCTAAACTTAATATCCAACATTGACCATCATTAAATCGCTTAAATTAGAAAAATAAATTATAACTAACTAAAATTTAAACATTTTCTATCTAAAATTAAAATAATATATTAATTATGTTTCATTTCATTTTTAATTCTGATCATATTCTATTACAATACATGGTAAGAAATGTAATCTAAATTATCTTCAGATTATTTCTATCTGTGAGGTTGACCTTGTTTATCATGTTTCTGTATAGCTGTCTTTGTCATGATGAACTACATAATTTATCTTTTACAGATATTTAGTGCATTATTGAGCGTTTTATCTAGCGAGTCATCAAGCTCTGAACAAATACAATGGCATGCTGGGTGGTTCCTGCAGAAGCTACTGATTTTGCAAGAAAAGAAGCTTGACGACAGTAATTTACAGTTGTTTAATGTAAGCTTTCAGCCAATCTATCTGTATCTTCTTTTGATATAGGTGTCAGTACTGATGCCATTCAAATTAGGAAAAAGCGGGGGTCGTTTTACTACTGCTGTGCTGGTAGAATAGTACCTAGTAACGCAATCAATCACTTTCCTTTGATGGTGCTACTTCTGACAAGTCCGCTACCTGTTAACCATGGTTGATATTTTCTGTTTTCAATCATGCTTTTTTACCAGATATTTTTCTTGCGTTGCAATTTTTATTCATTCATTCTGTATTTTAGTTTTTCCATTTCAGCTTTGAAGTTTTGAAAGGTGTTTTGAGCGTCCTTTTTCGATATTGTTTTCGATATTTTATTTTCAGATTTTGTTCAATTCTACCACTTGTTTCCACTACTTGAAAGGCTTGACAGGTTATTTATTCGAGATTGCGCTTTTCCCATAAGAAGCTAAGGGATGGTCTTTTTAGCACTAGTTTTCCATGTGTTTCATAATTTCAATTTCATTCTTCTCCATGGAACTCTTCCAATAGGATGTTGAAGGAGAACTCACTGGGATTTGTTCTTTTGCTTTTAAGAAACTGAGAAACATAACCAGGTGTCTGGAAATGATTGCTTAATTAGGCCACTTCACAACTATTTTTTAAATCTTCTAAAGGTTTATATTTTCTAGTTCCCGTTGACAGACCTCGTATAAGAAGTCACGTGAGCGCTTTCTGAAAGAACTTGAAGGGTGCTGGTATGATTACATCTTGGACACACTGAAAAATGAATGGGCAAGCTGTAAAACAGGTACCTATTAGATGCGAAGAGCTGAGGTCCCTAGTTTGTTGGTTTTTTCTTTTCGTTTCTTTGAGATGAGGTGGTATTTTGAACTCAATTCAACGAAGACTTAATCCCAAGTTAAGGGTTAGTTGTCTGGATTCTCTTTTCCGCTCAGAATGGTTTACTTAGTGAAGGTTTTCGTTGTGTAGTGTCTTTTATAATCATGATAAGTGAACGGCCAACCTATATAGTCACCATCTAGAAATTGAATAATGAAATGGAAGTGATTCTTTATTTTGAAAGTGGACAACTTTTAGGCCTCATTTTATTTATTATGACTTTATGCACAGCTGTAGAAAAGCCATCTCAAACCAAAGATCCCTTTTTCCTAGTGGAATTCGCTGCCTGCTCGCAAAAAACAGATGGTAAAATGCTTTTCTATGCTATTGTTGTGTATGTACCATAAAACATTTCCTGTTCTTCTGGAAGGCTAACATGATATATAATCTGCAGGTAATGTGTCATCTTATGTTTCGTGGCAGAGAATGGTTGACGTAGTGAAGGTTTCCATCATTATTTGAATTTAGATCATTGAAGCACGTTTATCAGTTGGGGGATCTCAGATTCATGTCTGATGGTTCCTAGCCATGTGTTCTGCTTGTTGTGATTCTTTCACCAAACTTGTATGATTTTGGTGTGTTTTTATTAGACTGCTTATTGTGAGATGTATTTTTTTCTGCAGCTGGTTTCAAGCTATTCTGGCAAACATTTTTGTTTCTGAATTTTTGCTCAATTAGCCAAACTTAGTTTAGTTATTGATTTGAGTAAGGTTTTGCTGAACTGACCGTATGACTATTTTTGTAGCATCCGCATAGCATTATTCTATTGTTGTCATTACTCAAGTATGGTTTTGGCGTGTAGGTTTTTGTTCTCCATTTTCATTTGAAGGCTTTGATTTACAAAGAAGAGGTGCTTGAAGAGCCGTTGCTAGCTCCTTTGAGCTGGTCCATGGTTGGTTCTGGAATAAGTCATGGTTCAGATCTTTCTTCAGCAAGCTTTGGGTCAGAGATTTCCTTAGGTTGGTACACTACTTTGGTTCTATCTTCCTCATGCTCCATTGTCAAGACGCTTCCTTTGATTTGCGAAATATATGCAGGATCTGCGATGCCTTGCAGGATTTCCTTTTCAAATTCTAGAATCAGGGATATTTGTCTAATACCTTTTGCAAGAGAAACAATAGGGAAGTTGTTCCTTGTCGAGAAGCATCCTTTCCGCAGTCAACGTGGAGTGGTTATTGCCATAGCTCCATTGGCTGGGTTAAGTGTAAGTACTGGCATTACCTATGTCTTTTACTGGTGAAAAAATTAAAGTTGATCGTGAATGAGTGCACAGGTTTAGGTCTGAGTGGACGGTATATGAATTGTTTTAAAATCAGAGGTGCCAAAAATCATTCCTGGCATACATTGTTGGTTGCTTCTGGCAGATGTTTGCTTGAAAACTGAATTCGATTTTCGAGTCTTATGGCTGGGATGATGCCCTTTCATCATTCACTGCCAGGATTCAGAAGAAGGGCCATGAATGTGTACTAAGATAAAATATTAGGCTTACTGGAGAACCTACTAATCGCGAACTTCATCAGTTGTAGTGGTTAAAAGTTTGACAATCTACGGAACTATTGTAATTGTATACAAGAGCACGAATAGCTAGGATTTTCAAGTAACAGTGCTTGGTGAAAGAAATATCATTTTGCGAAAATCTAAAGGGAGGCACGAAGCTCCATCTGATATTCTTAAACCATATTATGCAACTAGATTAGATGCCTTTTGTGAGAGTAGGATGCACATTCTAGGCAACCAAGATCATGCAAGTCGTAGGGAGAATAGGAGAAAAAGAAGAGTCCTCAGGCCAACTAGGGTTGTGCTTTCTTATGGAAGGCGTTGTGATGTCTCGTACTGTCAAGTTTTGCATTTCCCTACAATGAAATTCATAAACATTTACAAAAAATATTTGGCTCCACTGCATGTTTGAAACCGGATGGAACCTGAAAGGTTTGCGAGTCTAATATTATGGGGCTACCCTGAAATTTGCATATGAATGTCATAAGTACCGGTATGGCCTATTTCCTGATTCTCGATTTCTGTCGATGTTTTTTGTTTTTATTCAATCAGATATTTGGGCTGGGCACTGCTTGGAGGAACTATTACATGGTTATAGAACTTTTCTCTTCATCATGGTTTTTGTCCTGAGTAAAACATTAGGACAAGATATTGGATGTTCTCCACCATTATATTTTGGAAGATAAAATTGGAGCTCCATTACTTCATAGGACAAGCTAGCTGCGTTGCTTTTTGTGACGTTGCAAAGATGATAGTCTAACATTTTCTGTCTTAATTGCATCAGCCAAAGATAGACGAGGATCATACCACATGGTTGCATCTCAGGATAAGAGAGTTTGAGCCAAGAGTGAACACAAGTAAAACGAGTAGCAACTACTCGAAAGGGTCCGAGCATACTGTCGATGGCAGATGGACGCTTGGTTTTCCAAACGCAAAAGCTTGCGAAGCTGCTCGATTGGCGATTCTTGGGGAAACTAATAACCAGAGGGCTTCTGTCAGGAGAGCACTTGCCCCGCTGCTTCAGGACGAATCACTGGGTCACGACGTGAAAAACTCTTAACGCTGAGGGTTGGTGAGCAGGTCCGCCATCTCTCTCTTTCTCTCTGTGCTTCGCACATGCTGTACCTTGGAGATTTTGTTGGTGTAACATATGTAGGACAGGTCGAGTAAGTTTAGTCCCTTCACAGATTTGATACTTTGGTGTCGTATCTGTGAGACATAAGCTTATAAAACCAGCTTTTAGAAATTAATGCATTTTAATAGATGAGAAACTCGAGCGTTGAGTAATAATTTCCAAGTTTTAGACGAGCTAAAATAAGTTTTTTTTAATTTATTTATGGTTTCTCGTTTCCCTTCATATATATATAATATATATATAAAGAGAACCATGCTGGTTCGTTCTTGAGTTCATGATGAAGTAGATATCGTTGGGAATCAAGTAAAACCTTCTTCCATCATAGCAAAGGGGCTATCATGGGTGCATCTTTCTCTCTGAAAACGAAACTTGTCGTAATTGCCCTTTTCCACCGACTCCGGTGAGGATTCCATGAACCGATTGGCTATTTTCTTTCGCAAACGGAAAAGAAAAATAAAGAAAATCATGTTACAAGACTTTTGACACCAGCCTATCTCATTTGTATTATTTAGGGATATATGTTAAAGGTAAATCTTAAAATATATCAAAAATGTATAAAAATTTTGTTGTTTTTACAAACTCTTTAACATTATCCAATATTACTGTAAAATGACGAAAATCAATTATTTGAACTTTCCAAGGTTGAAACCAAGTTTAAGATTTTAGATTAAATAATTAGTATTGAAAGTGAAACAAGTTTTTCTGAATAATTCAAACACCAAAGAGGGTCGTATGAATTGAATTTCTGAATAAAAATTTGTTATGGTTTTCATATGAAGAAATCAATATTAATATACGCGTGCCACCCAATTCCAGTGTTCATTAATTTAATGCCCATTGCATGAAGAACCGGTCAAGACGTACAATCCCAAAGCCGTACATTATCAGAAGACAATTACATCACGTAGCTCGTAATCTTAGTTCATTTTAATAATAAATCAAAGAAAATTAACTAATGATGAAATAATATATTATTCGATGATAATCATAAGAATCAAGGAAATAACTGTGTGAATATCAAGAAATCAAGAAAGAAATTACACACATAAAGATAGAAATCAATAAATGAAACGAAGAATCGATGAATTATAAATCCCAATCGCACTTGGTCGTTTCAAAGGTCGCTGCGGTGGCATTGAGTGGGACCTTGAGCTCACAATGAATCTTTGGCTTGAACTTTCCGATCTTGATATCACCAATCTTGAATCTGATCTTCAAATGAAGTGTCACGTCAATGCTGTAAATCCCAGAAACCTCGTCTTGACGGAAATCATTAACTTCATCAGCATCGAGAAGAATGAGACGCTCGCCTTGAAATGAAGGAGTTAGAATGCTAGTGTTCTTGTGTCCTTGATAAAATGGTGTCAAGAACTGTGAATCAAATCTTGAATCTTCATACTCTGCTCTCGCTTCTATTCTATCGTAGTATATTCCGATTTTCTTGTTAGGGTTACGTGCAGTGATATTGAGAGCTAGATTGTAATGGAGGATATTGTCGCTGGTGAGGTTGAACTCGGTTAGAGTAGCTTCTGTGACATGGAACTTAACTTCTTTAGGGCGAACTACGAGCCAGAAAATCAAAACAGCAAGACCGAGAACAACTACCACTGCTATGATGATTTTCAGAAGGCAACTCAAGAGGCAGCAACCACATCCACAGCCTGAGCCACGCCTAGGATGGTGGTGGGATTGAGGGGGTGGGATGGCCGGACCATAATAAGCTCCGTTCAACTGGGCTTGCTTTTCTGCCATGAGAAATGGATGGAAAACAAGGACACGCAGACTTCAATAATATCAATAAACTCTAAAGCAAAGAAAGAAAGGAAGGAAGGAGGTAAGATATGGAAGAAGAGAGGGGCAGAGTTAGGGCTTATATAGAGAGGTTATTAGAAGAGAAGGAAGGAGAGAAGAAGAAGAAGAAGAAGAAGAAAGTTGGCGGAGTGGGTCAAAGGACGCGATTTCGGCTTCTGGTTTTGGGCTAATTGGCCGCATGGATACGTTAAGTCGATAAGAGATGTAAAGGATGATGCTTCCTCCCTTCTTCTATTCACCCGTTTTCCTATTTATTTCTTTATTCTTTTTTATAATTAAATTTCCACAGTTGAAAAATATTGACCCAGACAATAACAATAATAATTTAATTTAATTTAATAATCATAAATTTCATATATAATTATTTCATCATTAATCTCTTATTTTGTAAGAATTTAAATAGGATAAAATGAATAATTTTATTAATTTTATACATATTAAAAATCTATTAAGTAAAAAATAGATTAATATATAAAAATTCAAAATATTATTTTTTAACATATATATATATATATTAAAATATTTATAAATGTTATAAAAAATATTTTTATTGAATAAAAATTTAATTAAAAATTAATATTTCCTCCGTTTAAATAATAAATAGGAAATGAAAAGTCTCGGGATGAAAGGGAAAACCAATATTCAAAATACAAAAATGTCAAATATAACTGTGAAACACGTAATCCATTAATTTTAACAATTTTTTAATATAATTTTTTATATTTTAGATGATAAATTCTATTTTTTAAAAGATTTTTAATCTTTTAATGATGAATATTATATGTAAATGTAATATCTTTTATGTCTAAGTATTTAATATTAGTTTCAGATCACAATCGTAAATTATTCCGATTTTTAACAATATTAATTATCTGTTATTTAATTATTGAAATTTTTTTAAAAAATTTATCAAACAAATATGATACATTTTTAAAATTCTTATGCATACCAAAAAAATAAAAGTATTATTAGAATTCAATAATTTATAATTTGATTTTTTTATATAATTATTTGATAAGAAGATTTGAGTTTTGATAATAATTAAAATATAAATCCAACTTTTAAATTTACAGAGAATCAAAAATTATAATTAAAGAGTTATAACTTCATGAAATAATATTTTAAAAGATTATGTTTTATGGAAAAAAAAAATTATATTATCATCATCAAATTGATTTTGAAAGAGCAATCTCTTAGCAATTGTTTGAAATCTCGTGTAATAATTTTTAATATGGTTCGTTAATTTGATATGAAAAAAGTATAATTAAATATGTTATAATTAAGTTTGTATTAATTTATTATTATGATAAAGTTTGGATCATATTTCTAAATATTATGTTATGTTAGATTTGATCCGTTAGTTTTTTTCAAAATTATGTTATTTTATTTTTATCTTAACGGGTTAATTATGTTCCGTGCATGATATTTGTATCATTTAATGTTATTTGGATCATTTTATATTATACAAGTCATATCGACTCACTTGATAAATAAATTAATCATATCAAATACATTTTATCAAACTTGTAATATCCATAAATCGACATAATCTATCGATCTGAATTCCACACACCTATTGGAATTCATAATAGAAAAAATACAGACAATATAACTAAGCATAAATTTACAACAATATAATTAAGCATAAAAAAGTTCAAATTTATCAATTTATAAATTTATTTTATGAAGTTAATAATTTATTTTAAAATATTATTTCATAACATTTTAAAATTTATTTTATGAAGTTAATAATATATTTTATGAAGAGAAAAATATGAAATTATTGATCATAGGAAAATAAATCCAAGCCGGTCAATAGATAATATATAAGATTGAATGATATTATTATATTTCTCATTATAGATTTAAATTATTAATTCAGTTTTAAAGTGATTTAGTAATTATTTACTTCAATTATATAATTTATAATTTATTTTTTAACACTTAATATTTATGATAAAATTTAAAAATATGAAATAAAATTCATAGAAAATTTAATTTTTAAATAGTGATAGAATAGAGATAGAACTTATCATATTTTTAAAAGCTAATATATAATATAATCAAGTGAAAAATAATTTATTATATTTTAATTTAAATTTATTATGATAATTTAAAATCTCATATGTTTTATCCAAATTTGTTAGTATTGAATTTCAATAAATTTTGTATTACTGAAAAAATATGTAATGAAATGATCAATAATAAATAATAATGATTACTATTATTAGCGTAAAATCAAAATTATAAAAATTTATTTTTGTTATAAAATAATTTATTTATTATTTTTCTTAAAGATAAAAAAAATATTAATAAAATTATATCATGATAAAATAAATAAATGAAAAAAAAATATATAAAAGCAATAAAAAAAAAGGTACATACTAAATAAATGAAAGGTAATATTAGATATGATTCATAATTGATGGTATTTAAAGCATTTACCCACCGATAATATTAATAATAAATATTATTGACAACGAATTTAAAAATACTATGAATTAAAATTATTTTTATTTCATACTTATTTCTAATATAATTTTTTTTTGTTATACATTAATTATTTATGATCATTTTTTTTTCACTTCTCATTTACATTTAGTTGAAACATAATTTTATTCTTCGTCACTATAAATTATTTATTTGTGATGATATTTGTTTGTCATTTTTTAATTATTTGACCTTTCAAATTTAATTATCATATATTTTTTATTATTACTTGATTATAATATTTTATCACTTATTTATTTCACTAATTAATTTAAATAAATTAATTATCATTATATATTTTCTTTTTATTATATCATAAATTATCATTACATAATGCTATTTTAATATGAATGATTTTCCTTTAAAATGATAAATTTTATATTTTTATTATAAATATTATATTTATAATAATAACTATAAATTTTATCTTTCAATATATTTTTGGATCATAATTATGAAAAATTATAACAATTAAGCAATATATATGATAATGAATACTGAATTGTAACTTAAAAATTCGTCGCTACATATATAATTAATTAATATAAAAATAAATAAGTAAATTTTAATTTTTTATTTATATTAATTTAATTTATATATAAACTTATGAATTAAACTAGAGGTATAAACGAGTCGAGCCATTCATAAGGTACTCGGAACTCGATTCATCAAAACTTATTCAAGCTTGTTTAATAAATGAGCTGAGTTCAAGCTAGATAATACTCGACTCGTTTAAGTTCATGAATTAACTCGTTAATTTATGTAAAAAAATTTAATTTTAGATATATAATTTATAAATTTATAATCATATAAATGTATAAAAATATTTTTTAATTTAATTATTGATATAAAATTATAAATATCTATGAAATATAATATTTTTATTAATAATTTTTTATTTTTTAAATAAAAATAAAAAATAGACATTAAAATTTATATTTATTAGGTTTGTTTAAGACTTGATTAAATTCGTTTAAACTTACGATACATCAAAAATTTTGAAAAACTCGGTTCGAGCTCAACTCGATTATAAATTAATTAAATTTAAACAAGATAAAGCTCGGCTCGACTCCACTTATTTACATCCCTAAATGAAATATATGGCAGATATTGAATAGTAAAAATTAATAATGTTAAAAATTACTAATTCGATATTATTTTAAATATTATTTTAAAAATTAATATGAAAATTAAAAATATAATTTAAAGAGTAAAATGATCATTTTTAAAAATAAAAATAAAAAAATTAGTTAATTTTTGGTAAAATTGAAGGGGGTGGGTAGAATGTAATTACGAGAAGACTGAAGATTGGAAAAGACAAAGACCATTTGCAATATTAAGACACGTCATCAAAGTACTTCATGCCATTATTAGTTTGTATAAAAGCTACTGATGACTCCGCTTCCAAACACACAAAGTAATCTCCACTGCTCCTTCTAAAGCATCTTTTTTATTTTATTTTATTAATTTGTATTCTTCATCATCATGTTTCTCCATCCTCCTTCCATCATTTTATTCAAATATATTTTCATTTTAATTATAAAATAATAAACAAATTTTACTTTCATTTTTAGATTGTGTTCAATAATAATATATTTTCATTTTAATTATAAAATATCTCAAAAATATTTTACCATAATTAGGACAATTAAATCAACTCTCACACGAGCTCTCTCGGGATTATCTCAAGAGGTTTATATATATATATATATATATATATATATATCGTAAAGTGAAGATTCATTGAATTCACTGAAATCGCACATCATCAAAGCCTTTACATTATTCATATAATTGCATCCGAAGAGGGAAAAGAAAAGCCTAAATGTGATTTATCTAACGCAGACACCCACTAATTTGATTTTTTTTATTTATTTATTCAAAACAAAATAAATCCTTAACGGCGTTAACAACTTCTCCACTGTCTTCTTTCTTCCTTTCCATCTTCACAGACTTACACTACAACGAACTGTAAGTGAATACTTCACGCAATTTTCACCCACCACGATTCCGGCGGATGGGCTACCGAACTGAATATATGCCGGACATTTAACATACAAGTGATATCTTCCAGAAATGAAAGTACCGACTTTAAATTTCACCCGTCCATCCATTTTAATCATCAACATCACGGCTCCCGAGTTCTGATCTTGACTCAGTGAAGCAACGTTGTACGGCGCCACTGGAACGGCCGTACCGTAAACATTGGGAGACCAGACGTTGGTTTCTTTATGTCCTTGATATGTCGGTGGGATTGATGATCTTAACGTTATTTGCTGGTTACGGTATTGCGCGTACACGTGGAGCCTGTCGTAGTAGATTCCAACCTTGTCGTTTGGATTATGGGAAGTGAAGGTGACCTGGAAGTTGGAAGTTAGGAAACTGGGTGTGGAGGCGTTGAAGGCCAAAACGGTGACATCTTGGAGGACGAATTTTGGTTTGCTAGGGCGGAGGATGGCCCAGATGATGAGGATGGTGAGGAGGACAATGAAGAGGAAAACCAGTGTGGCGGTGAAGATTTGCCGGAAGAGTTTTTGCCGCTTGTGGCCGTGGTTTCCGCAGTCTTTGGGCATGGT
This sequence comes from Dalechampia spathulata, assembly GCA_948192965.1. Taxonomy (NCBI): domain Eukaryota; kingdom Viridiplantae; phylum Streptophyta; class Magnoliopsida; order Malpighiales; family Euphorbiaceae; genus Dalechampia; species Dalechampia spathulata. The sequence goes on along the minus strand of CANYBF012385877.1, from coordinate 76,624 downwards.
TGTGGAAAATGAAGGTCGAAGCCGAGGAAAGTGGTAGAAAGGTGAAGAGAAGAAGTTGATGCGATGAGGGAGTTTGGTCTTATGATTATGGATATCATATTATTTATGAATTCTCGTATTCATATAACATGCTTTTTAATTACATTCATTCCCCATGTTTTAAGCATCATCTCATCACCCACCTATTCTTGCTTCCTCCCTTTCATTATCCCATTAAATTAAAAATAATTTAAATTTTTAAAACTTCAGATATTATTTTGAAATTAAGTTATTTTTATTATTTAACTTTTAATTATTATCTATAAATGAAATAATGATAGAAAATTGATATTATTTTATTAGATAGAAGGAATATTTCAAATAAAATAAAATAAAATAAAAGAGAGGATTATACTGAGATAATTGGTATGAACAAAGAAAGCAATTCAGATTTCATGTAAAAATATATATATATATATATATATATATTAATTGATATAATTATAATATTTTATTAAAAAAAATAATAACACGTTTAGTTGACTCAAATTGAAGATGGTTGACCAAACCTATCAAACACAATACTCTTCTTTTCAAGAGATGAGTTGTAAGAGGATTACTTTTTTTAATAAAATTTTAAAAAACATTTAATCTATTTTAAGGATTTTATTGGTGAATTATTTGAATTTAATTTTTAAAAATTAAGATTTTAAAGACTTCATTAAATTATTGTATTCATATTAATATTAATATTTTATACATTATTAATTTTTATGCTAATTTATTGATATTTTCTATCTCTTGATGAAAAATAATAGAATGAAAGTTTACGAAGATTAATAATAATTTAACAAATAAAATATTTTTCTTCAAAAAAATAATCTCATTTCTTTTTTAAAATAATATTGATATGTATTTATTATTTTATGACAAAGATAAGAAATAATTAAATACTTCAGATTAAATATTTATTGATTTATTAATTTACATATAATATTAAATGACATTAAATTTCATAAAAAAGCTATGAAAGAAATAGAGGAAAAGGTAAAAAAAAAGTACCTTTCCGATCGTTCACATTCTACCGACCAATAGTTCCCAAATCTCACATCCTTCAAAGTTTTAATATTATTTTTAATTATATTATATGAATATTCCTCAAATGATTTAAATAAATCCAAATTTGAACCTCCACCATTACATAATATGGATCGTTATTCAAAAAAAAAAGTTTTAATATTATATATTAAAAAATATTGTTAGAATTAATTAAATTAATTGTTTAATTTTTTCAAATATTTATAAAACTAGTTTTTATAAATTGTTTTTAAAAAATATTTATTTATCTATTTTTTGTAAATCATGTTTTGAAATATTAATTTTAATTAAAATAAAAAAATAAAATTTAAAGTTACTTCACAAAGCCTCAATGATCTATCAATATAAACAAAATCATCTACTAACATAATGTTTTATTTACTAAAATATTGTTTAAAAATATTTGATGAGTAAACTGTTAATTTTTTCAAAATTAAAGAAGTATTTAATAAAAAAATTATAATATTAAAAATGAACAATTTTAATTTTGATATTTGGAGGAATCATTATTTATAAAAATTTTTGTAAAATGAATGATTAAAAATGAAAGATAATTAAATTAAATTAATTTTAGGAATTTAATATTTTCAAATAAATTAGATTTATAGATTAATCTAATTTAAAAATGAAATTGATGATTTGATTATTCGGTTCTAACATGATAATCTTAAAATTTAAGTAAAATTATGATATATTAGAGCTTGGATATTTGGGTAAGATTATATTATTGTTTTATTAATATATATATATATATTCTATTTGCTTGAAAATTGACTAGATAACATGCATCCGTACGAAGTACAATTGCTATTCATAATGAATGGGTCTATCATGTATTCATTAACACACGTACATGCTCGTCACAGTCAATCATTGGTGGATGCTTTTGGTGTAAAATAATTTCATCGTAGATTTTTAAAATTATTATGCAGTATCATATATTAATATATAATTTTATTTATACACTAAAGTTTATTTGTTTTTGAAAAAATAAATATATTTTTCAAAATTAGTATATTGATTTCTCAAGATAGAGAACAAATTACATCTTCATTATACAATTATGTTTGTTATGGTAGCATAAAGTTGAATGATTTTTATATGTTTAAGATCTTATTAAATATAATTAATTATTAATTATTTTAGTAATTATTAATTATTTTAATCGTATTTTATTGTTTTAATAGTAGTTTTCATAGGTTAAATTCTAAAAATATCATCCATAAATAATTATGTTATAATTTAAATAATATACAATTATGATGTTGTATTTTTTATTAATCTTCATGCATTATTTCCAAATAAAGCAACTCATATTTCATTATTTATATTAAAGAGACATTAAAATTCCTACTAATTTCTAAAGATATTTCATATTTAAAAGAGAAAACAGAATCTTTTCCTTTTTAAATTCTAAAATCATAATGGAATAAAGGCTAATGGAAAGCAACAATTCATTACAGGAAGTTTCTTTGTCTTTTTAATAAAAATAGGAAATCAATATATATATATATATAGAGAGAGAGAGAGAGAGAGGGAGAACGTAATGGGGTGGTGACCATTGTAATGTAATGGTGGGTTATGGGAGGGTGGTAGAATCATTTGGATATTTCATTACAGGCAACGATGCTAATAGAAATGAAGTGTCTCAACAAATTAGTGGTGAGCAAAATTCGGTTTAAACTGAAAAAATCAATCAAATTCAACTGAAAATTTTAAATTAGTTCAATTTTATTATTTTTAATTCGATTTTAATTTTAAATTTTTAAATTATTGATTAAGTGAAAATCGAATCGATTTATATATTCATATAATACGTTATAAAAATATATTATATCTTTAATATAGACTAGTGGTCAATAACTTCATACCTTCTTTATGTTTATTTTTTTAAGTAAAAAACAATAGTATGATCTTCAATCATGCACAGGGAAGCTTTACCAATGGATTAAGAGCTAAAGTTGTCATAGGTATAAATCTCAACCCTCGACAAGGATATGTACGGCTCCGTAAGACTTTTCCTACACAAGTTAGCCTTCCAACTCTTAGGAATAATCCATTCATGATCAAACTAACCTCATAGATGAATGTCCTAAGCATTATCGTCGTAATTAGAAGAGCTCATGAGCTCTTCGGATAGTATAGGCATTATACAACAAAAAGGCACACAAAAATATGAATGAGACACAATTACTGAATAATCCATTTACTTGTTTTATTGATTGAATATAATTGATACAATGATTCCATAATCTCGCTCCGTGTGTAGGCAGTAGGGAATATCCTACACTAAGATAAGCCTAGCGTGTGCCGGCTATCATACCTAGTCCTCAGACATCACCCAAGGTTGATTAGTCACTCCCCTCTAAAAAGCATTAAGAGCATAGTTGGGTGTGACAAAAGGAGACATCAAAAGTGTTTGAGTCATCACACCCTAAATATACATAAATTAAATTAAAAATACAAAATTTCTATTCTACCCTTGGTGGAAACCTCCACCCTTTACACTCTCCCCCACTTAAATGGTCGATGACCTTGTCAACTATAACTTGAGAAAAGTTATAATCACAAGTTCAAATGCAAGGAGGTTCGAAGAAACACACTCTATCTTCAACTTCATAAATTGATATCATTTGCATTGAAAACTTCATCTCTATTGTTATGATTATTGATCAGCATCTTTATAACACCGACTGAAGTGTGCTATAAACGACATCTACCTTGTTGTCACTGTGGCATGAACATCCTTAAATGGTCAAAGACTATCGAGATACGATCTCTCCACCATCACATCTCCAAACTAGCATCTTGACTCCCCTCTAGCTTATTGATCACTAATGCTTTATCCACAGCTCTAAAAATTGTTATAGCTCGTGCCTTTGACATATAATCACAAGTTTAAATGCAAGGAGGTTCAAAGAAACACACTTTATCTTCAACTTCATAGATTGACATCATTTGCATTGAAAAGTTCATCTCTATTGTTATGATTGTTGATTAACATCCTTATAACATCGACTGAAGTATGCTATCAATGATATCTACCTTGTTATCAATATGGCATGAACATCCTTAAATTGCCAAAGACTGTCGAGATACTATCTCTCCACCATCACATCTCCAAACTGGCATCTTGACTCCCCTCTAGCTTATTGATCACTAATGCTTTATCCACAGCTCTGAAAATTATTGTAGCTCATACCTTTGACATATACTTTATCTCCATAAATTGCTATCTACACTTCACTTGTAACTAGGAAACTCCCAAGTCTCCCTACATCAACATACTTCTCTTTTCTATAAGTTAACAACAACAATACATTCTATTGAAAGTTAAAATCATGAGAACACTCCTCCATTCCCCTGCACGACAATAATCACTTTAACTCGTAATAACATGATAATTTAGATATTAAAGATATGAAAAAAATGACTTATCTCGTATGAGAATCATAACTTATCCTCTGCATACAATGACCATCAGGGATGTTATTGGACTTAAGACTTCAAGCTTCTGCATCTCCTTTACTTTAGCCAACCATTCCACTCCATACAAGGAGAGAATGTTGATACCTGCAATTGCCTCTTTGTGAGCGACCTCAAGCTTTATTGGTCAACCCAAAAAGAGAGAAAACTTCATAAACAAATTACTCTACCACCATAGAGCAATTTCTTTTTTTTCCCATAACAAATTACTCAGCGCATTAATATTCAAACGAGATGGAGTCTTGAAAATGGAAAAAAGTCAGGAAGATGCACAAAATTTAGCCTGCGAGCACTCCTGTCTTTCACCTGGCTCTTCCCTCTTTATTGCTTTGACTACAGAACCATGCCGACTTCTGGTTGAGAAAGAAAACTGCAGCAAGAACGGATTCAGGTTTTGGGGTTATTCACTCACAGGCGAGCAATTAGAGCACTGTTGTTCCCGTCCTATACCTAAAATCCAGCCAATAGTTTCGCTATAGCTCAATTACATCGAGCCTTCCCAACAGGTACGACCTATTTCGCCACCGGGATCTCTCTGCGCGGGAACTCTCCGAATTGAGTACACCATTGTAGAGCAATTCCACATCTGATAAACACATTATTAGCACATTCACTCGGACTATTACAACCTTGAGCATAATCATTTACTCCACCAGTGCCTCAATGCAGGCTAGCTCATATGTTTTTTTTTTCAACATAATTGAAATTTATTAATTCATTTTTGAAAATGCCTCAATGCACACATGAGGATCAACCTTTCAGAGCTACTTCCCATTGTACAGTTCCATACTAATACAATCTTGAAATAATTCAAACAATATGAAATTAGATAGTCCCATACCTACTCAACCCTAAAATTACCTAAACTATTCTCAATTGTTTAACATCATACTCATGTAATCTCAATCCATCTAGACTGTATCAGTCTAAGCTTTGCTACCAAGTGTCACAGTTGTAAATCTCAACTCTCGACAGGGGCTCATGCGACACTCATGTAAGACTCTTCCTACACAAGCCAACCTTCCAATCTTTGAGAATAATACATTCATGATCATGCGAGCCTTCATAGATGAATGTCCCAGGCATTACCATCTTAATTAGAAGAGCTTCGGGATCTCTCCGGATAGTATAGGCATCATACAATAGAAAGGCACACAAGAATATGAATGAGGCACAATTACTAAATAATTCATTTACTTGTTTTATTGATTGAATATGATTGATACAATGATTCAATAATCCTGCTTTATGTGTAAGCAGGGGGAATATCCTACACTAAGACAAGCCTAGTTTGTGTCAGCTGTCATACCTAATCATCAGATATCACTCAAGGCTGACTAGTTACTCTTCCTTTAAAAGTATTAGGAGTATAGTTAGGTGTGGCAAGAGGAGACATCAAAGTGTTTGAGCCATTATACCCTAAATATACATAAATTAAATTAAAAATATAAAATGTTTATTCTACCCCTGTGGAAAACTTCCACTTCTTACGGAAGTAAGGGGAGAATGGTCAGTTTGGTACCTGAATCGAACTAAATTTTTTTAATATGCAAAACTGAATGAAACTAAAATTTTTTGATTTAATATTTTATAAATTAAACTAAATTGAATTATGATTTGGTCAGTTAAGTTTGATTTTTTACTTTATTTTTTCGGTTATTTCAATTTTCAAACTGAAAATGTTAAATTTTTTAATCAAACTGAAATTGAATCTGTTTTTGAACTAAACTGAATTGTTCAATTTAGTTTTTTAATTTGAACCAAAATATTTTCAGATTTTTTGTTATATATGAAAAAATTGAACCAAATTGAATTTAACTATTTCGATGCAATCCAGTTTCTACCTCATTTTGTTAGATTTTGATTCAAAAATTTAGAAGAACTTTGATTTCGATTTTTTCGATTTCGATTTGATTCATAAACCGAACTGAATGTTGATAATTCCTGTAACAAACCACAAAATTAATAAATTTACACTCAATTATATGTTTAAAATGATTTTAAAATAATGTTTATATGATTAGAATATAAAATGTTTTCTAAACACAAAATACAATTATACTAAAAATGATTTTATGCACTTCTAATATATTCATACAATAATATTTATTAAATTGAAAACATAAATATATATACATCATAAAAACATAAATTTATTTACGTAATATTTTTATAATTTTTTATATTTTTCGAAATTTTCTTTTAAACTGGAGAATAATTTTGAATTTAAAATTTACAAACCAAATCAAACTAAATATTGATTTAGTTTGATTTTTTATTTTATTTTTTATTATTTCAGTTTATAATTAAAAATTTTAAAATTTTTAAAATCAAATCTAATAGTGTATTTTAAAAGTTTTAGATTTTTAAATTAAATCGAGTTGAATTTATAAGTTTAGTTGAAGTTGAGTTGCAATCCAACTGGAAAATCAAAATAAAGGCAAAATGAAAAGGAATTAATGTTACTTTTTCAAATAAAAAGTTGAAAGCATAATTCCCAAAAATTAAAGGAAGAATAAAGAATAAAAAAAGGTTTTAATTAATTAAATATGAAAAACTAAATAAATTCATTTTACAAAATAGAAAGGTGGAACCTTTCACACCTTTTTTGATGTCAAAGAAATTAGAAAATTAAAAATTTTAATTTTAATTATATTTTTATTTTTTGGTTTTTATGATTAAAAAATAAAAAAAAATTCCTTTTTTTCTTTATTTTCTTAATTTCTCTTAAAAGGAAAAATATGTTGTTGAAGGTCTTTCATTAATTGAGGACATAATTACCCAAATAATGGATTTTATTTTATATTGTATATTTTATAATAATATTAGTTTTTTTTTGTAATTTTATAAATATTTTCAAAAATAATAAATTTAAAAGTAAATTTATATCAAACTTTTAAAATATTATTTTTATAAATTATTTTTAAAATATATTTTTTGAAAATTTTTTAAAAATTTTCTGACACATTTGAAAATATCTCTTTCCTTAATTTGAATTAAATGTAATGGCTTCTATTGATGATTCGAACCCTACGATAAATTATTTAAATTTTGATAATAATAATAATAATAATAATAATAATAATAATAATAATAATAATAATAATAATAAAATAGAAATGGTTTGCATTAAATAAAATAAAAATATTAGAAGAAAGATAATTAATGGTTGATTCCTTTGGTTTTATAGTTGAATTTAGCACATGGGAACACCATCTTCAACCTACAGCTGACCAAAAATATTTTAAATTTAAAAATGATATTTGAATTTTTAATTTGATTTTTATTATAAATTTGTTGATTTTTAATTTTTTATTCGATTCGAGATATTGGATAACTGAATAAATTGATATCATTTATATTAGTATTTACAATGATATCATTTTATATCAATTATATAGTTTACAAATTCGAATTTTGATTTATTTAATTTGATTTTTTAGTTTTCAATTTATTTTAGTTTGGTTCTGTTTTACATAATCTATGTTTGATTTTTTTGATTTAGTTTATTCTATTTTTGATTATTTTTAATTCAATTCACTTTTATAGTTTTGATTTTTAATTCATTCAATTTAATTCAAATTTTTCATAAAATCAAACCGAAACAAATAAATACACATCCTTACATATTTCGACTCTAATATATAAATAATTGTGTATATAGATTCTTATTAACATTAAAATAAATATTTTTAAACACATAATTTATAAAAAAAGCTATAAAAAAATATTAAATATGTATAATATATATAATATATTAAAAAGATACCATTTAAATATATATTATATATTTGATATATAGTTTGAATATTTGAAGTCAACATTATAAAATTATAAAATTTTCTAATATTAATTAAAATTAATATATTTTAATTATTAATTATATGGGTTTGGACCAAAACTCATGGATCTTAGATTTATGGGCCAAAATATTATTCCTTTCACCCTTCAAAGGAATTGCTTTAGGGAGATATCATTTCTATAAAAAATATTATATATTTAAAAATTGATAAAATTTTTTTACATAAATATCCATTTTTAAAATTAGTCATTAATGATCACATTAATAATAAAAATATATTAGTTTATGTATTAATTAATTAATGCAAACAAAATTATAGTATGTTTACTTTTTAATATTTGTTTTAATTTAAAAGTTTAAATTGTAATTAAAATGTGTAATAAATTATATTTAAAAAATCTATTAAGGATTTCATCTTTTTAAATCACAGTCAATTTTTTACACGTTAAAAGTGATAGATGAATATTAAATTATTTTTAAGAATAAAAGATAATTAATTATCCAAAATTATAATATAATTTTTAGATCATATTTATAGTCAGTTATATTACATTATATTTCATATTAGGAAAAAATAATTATTAAATATTTAAATTGTTATCAAGTGCTTATATTTAATATAATAAATTAATTGATTGGTGATAATATATGTAAATGCAAATTCAGAATCTTGGGAAGAAGCAAGAAGTGTAGAATTTGGATTTTCCTTTCATATGAAACATTCCATATTTTAAAATGTATACAAATAAATGTGGAAAAATGATACTCATTTTGTCTTTTTTAAATTATCTTTTTTGAAAAATTAAAATTTATGTGTAAACTTCAAGATAATTAAAAAGAGAGGAAGAGAGTGAATTTGATACTTGTAAAGTTGATTAAACATTAATCATAACAAAATTTATCTTATAATTGCATTCTCACACAAGTGAAAGTGGAAGACACCAAGAAAATGCTTGTGATATGACAGCAACTCTTCCGTTGCCAATCATCCCTTCAATTATGCCCTCCTCCCACATTACTTATCCTTATAGTAGGAAAAGAACCCGATATAGAAATTATCTTTCTAAAAGATACTCGAATGAATATCGAAGATTCACACCCTTCTCTCGGAATCAAAATCATCAAACACATCATATTAGAATTCCCCACTCTCTTATCCTTCCAATCAAAAACACCCATAAATATTATGAACCCAAATAAACAAAATATTCAATGAAATTGGTCCCAAAAAATCCTCATCACAAGAATTCACCAAATCTTTGTGCCATTTTTCTAGCAAATTTGTGTGTTTGTTATATCGACCAAAATAAGAACAACTCTATTCCCTTGAAAGCATAGAACTTCTTTTGTCCTTATATACTCATATAACAACTATGCCATTAATCACCACACCCACTAGCCTATAGCCTATAGCCTATAGCCTATAGCCTACACCAATCTAGTAAGGTGTACCATTCTTACCGTAGACCATACCACACCATATCATATCACCCATCTTTCTATCTTCGGCTATTGTTGTATTCACAAAAAACAAAGAAATGAAAACCGGTTAGTATTTCTCTTCAACCGGAACTTTTCCCGGGTCGAGCTATCGGACCTGCGTGTGACTTGAACCCGAATGTAACAGTATCGTATACACACCAATGAAATCCGACTTCCAAACCCATTTCTTTAGCCCTTACGCATTCTTCACACGCCACGGTCGTATTATTGACACTTTCTAGACCTAAACTTGGTCCGAAACGCATGCCCAAATTCATTTCCGATCTGAAACCCAGACCCAGACCCACATTCATCAAGTAGCGCTCTCTTTCCAATTGAAGCTCCTTGAACCCTTTTTCAAACCCGAAATGATCTAAACCGACATTAACAGCAACGCTGTTGCCATCACGTCGCAAAAGCATCATATTCGCCGGCGGATTCTGTAAAACATCGGCAGCAGACGGAATCTCTCGACCTTTTCGTCTCCTATCACGTTTCGATCTTTTGAGATCAACGAGAAAGAAGCAATCTTTTTCACGGGAAACAGAAGAGAAATCCATCTTCCCGGTGACTGGAATTCTCGCTCCGTTCTTTCTACGCTCAACAAGATAAACAGAAAACTGGTGAGGAGAAAGCACCAACTTCTCACTAATAATCGATTGGAAAACCTTGAAATTCAAAGAAGGTGTAACCATTACGCTTCCAAGGCTTGTTTCTTGCTCGCCGTCGGAGAAAACCACCGGAAACGACATCATAAAAATCAAGAACCAAGAAATTACGTTATAAATTTTAGGGTTTTCTTCCCAAATCAAGAATTTAATAAAAAGATAGAAGAAAAGGGGTTAATATTTGAGGGTTTATACAAAAGGAAAGAGAATCAAAGAACGGAAAGCTCAAATGGAAGGGGTTATACATATATATATATATATACATACACACGTGAATGTGAGTTTTAACATAAAGGGTATAAAGGGAAATACGGAATGGCGGTTAGGGTATTTTAGGAATAAAAAATAAATAAGCAGGTTATGGTTCTTGTGGGAAGACTTGGGGACCAAGCATGTTCAATAAGGAAAGGCAAAAAACATAATTCGAAAAGAAAACCATTAAAACGACGCGTTTTGAATGGATCACATGGTTGTGTGTGTTTCCAGGAAATCTTGACTGATTTGACGAAACTACCCTTAGAATATTGGCGTATTTTCGGAAGTACCATGGTGACGTGGAGGAATAAACTTGGGGAAATGAGCGTTTCCGTTGTGCGGTTTAACACTGTCATAAATGGAAATCCCTCCCCCAGGGTATAGAAAGAATGTTGGGATTTGTTTGGTTAATCCATCTAAAAAGGTTTTAATTTTTAGGATTTATTATTGAATCATAATTAATTAATGATAATTGTCATTTGGGCGTGCTAATTTTTGGTTTAATGTTTGTAGATTTTTGTAGCTTCAAGGATTAATTTACCAGATACATGGCAAATGCCTCAGGTGATTAGTGTTTTCTAGTTTCTTTTCTATTTTTCTTGAGTTTACTTGAATGAAATGAATTGGGTCGTTTATAAAGCTTGTATCTTTTGAAATCGTTGGAAAATTTTATGGAGAATTGTTTTCTTACGAGCTTGGTTTGTGACAGGGCGGAGCTGATGAAGATGAAGACCTTAGACATGCAGCAATCAGAGAACTGAGGGAAGAAACAGGAGTTACTTCTGCTGAATTTCTCGCCGAGGTGGGTTTTTTATGTTTTGCTAGTTTGTCGTTAATTGTCGAACCGGGGCTCCTCATGGCAGCTATAAATCAACCTGGAACTGAATCGAACTAGAATCAGAATGAATCTAGCCATGACAGTGCGGTGGTTTGGTTAAAATTCTGCTGCAAATGGCTCAGCGGTTCCCAACCAAAGCTGTGGTGCTTTGAAACTTGTTTGTATATATATACACGCATACACACATATATATTACCAGAACTGGCAGTTCCTGAAGCATACAGGATCATACTTAATGTAATGTATTAATCAACTGGGTTGTAAAATTGGTATGTACAGGCTCCGTATTGGATGACTTATGACTTCCCTGATGAAGCTCGGGACCGTATTAATAGGCGATGGGGTACGAATTATAAAGGTCAAGCACAGAAGTGGTAAGTAATGCCATCGCAGAAAAAATTTCAAGCCTGTTGGAGCTAGTTTTGTGACTACAGAGATGTCTTTTCCCCCTTTATTAAGCCTAATATGTCTGTTTCAACCTCCTGTTATGTTGTTAGTTGTGGTTACGTACCATGTAAATGCAACGATAATATCTCAAGTTGGAGAAATGGTTTTCATGAGAAATGCTTTAGTTTTTGTGCAAGGTGATATATTTGCATGCTATTCACCATAATTTGAATCTTACGCTTTGCAAATTGACTGATTTTTGGTAAAATTTGCGTGTTTTCATATTGATTTGTCTAAGGATGTTCAACAAAGTCTCATGTAATAAAATTTACAGAGGTGGAGTTGGTTCTGCTTGTATTCTGCTTCAAATATCTTCCATTTCTGCTACATAGAAACAAAGGAATACTCCTCAGGATGCCTTTCCTCAACTACTTTGTTCTTCAGATGCTGCAAGGCTCTTGACTATCAATGTTTTGTGTAAAAACAGGTTCCTTTTCAGGTTTACCGGCAAGGAAGAAGAGATCAATCTCTTGGGAGATGGATCTGAAGAGCCGGAATTTGAGGAATGGTCATGGGTCTTACCGGAAAGGGTAGTGGAGCTTGTGAGTAAACTTTCTGGACAGGATATTCAACTTAAAGTCTATTCATAGACTGGCCCTTATTCCATTTTAATTTTTCAGGCTGTTGATTTCAAGAAGCCAGTGTATGAACAGGTTATGAAGTTATTTAGTCCATTTCTCCAGGCAAATGAAGATGGAGGGTAACAGAGTAGCTGATAGAGTGAGCCCATTTGGCTCTTGATTGTAAACGTTGATTGCTACTTCTCCTGAGGAAGTAGTCATTCCTGTAGTTACTGATCTTTGGTGAGATTAATGGGTATCTGTAGTGTCATCAATCTGACTTGTCTCATAGGGATTTCAACTTTCTGAAGTGCATGTCTCCAGGAAAAGCCTTGATTTCTGCAGTTCCCTTGTAGCTCGCGTATACCGTGGCAACAAAAGAACTATAGAACCATAAAACAATCCTAAGCCAGTGGCCCCGTAGCCCTAGTCTGCCCGGGTTCGATCGTTACCATCTCCATTAGGAGAATAATAAAAAAAGAAAAACATCACCAAGCATGAGACGAATATATTATTAATATTTAAGAATTTTAACATATATATAATAGTAAATATAGATATTTTAAAATTTCAGTAATTACTTTAAAAATAATAACACCTTAATTTAAATATTTTTATCATTATTTTAAAAATAATATTACAAAATTATAGCTAAATATTTATAAATTTAACTTTTATAACACAAATTAATACTTTTACTTCATATAATTAAGATTTAATAAGCATAAAGAATTTATTATATTTTTTCATTATTTATTTATTATATGTTAAATTAATGATAAAAATTTGATTTCAAAAATAAATAAATAATTATATATTGAATTACTTAAGTACTTTTTTGTCAATGAATTTTGGATTAGTTTACAATCAAAACCGCTTTTTTTTTTTTTCTTTTGTTTTTTGAGATTTTCTTCCTGAAGCTGAGCTGATCTAGGTGGGAATTAATTACAGGAGCTCATCGAAACCCTAAATTCAGTGTGCTAAAATTACTGAGGAACTTACGTATGGCGACCAAACTTAACGCCCTTATCCAGCCGAAGCAACAACCACATCAACAACCTCAGCAGCAACCGCCGCAGGAGACGCCTCCGGCTGTGACGGATGCGCCGCCGAAGCAAGTGGCAATGGCGATGGACAGGTTGGGCCAAGCAGCTCGTTTAATTGCTGATGTCAGACTCGGAGCTGACCGCCTTTTAGAAGCGTTGTTTATGGCAGCTCAGCCTCACCAAAGTAACAAACCGTTGCAATTGTTTATTAAAGAAGATGGTACCATGCGCCAGCACCTACAGGATCTTCGCGTAGTTGGTATGTTTTTTGTAGACTTTTTCCCCTTTTCAAGTGTCGTTGAATTAGGTTTTTGTGGTTTACAAGGAACCGCTTTGAATTGAAATGAGTGCAGTATGAAATATTCATTGCCATTCTATGAATAAATGAAGACAATATATAGCTTACGATTTTGTGTGTTTGATTCTATTTTGACATAAAAATGATTTGAAGTGAAACTAATGGAGTGGTGTTTGTTATTAGATCGGAAAACTAATGAAGGAATGTGAATTTGGTGCTATTGCATCTGAATTTTGTTGATTTTGCAAGATCGGCAGCTAAATATGTGATAGCTTATTTCAATAAATTTGAGAAGATAACGTAATTGTTCATGAATTTTCATTTAGTTTGCTGGGAATCAGTTTTTTTGGTTAAATAGCGAATGCTGATGGAAATCACAAATTGTTTGAAGTGGGAGTAATTTGATTTTTCTGAAGAAGAATAAATTTGAGGGAAAACTTGATTAATTTTTATGATATTTGGTAATGAGTTTAGTTAATTTTGTTAGGAAGGCAGCTAGAAGAATCTGGGGTTCTTAATGATTCTTTAAGGTCAAGAAGTAATTCATGGGGTCTGCACGTGCCGTTAGTGTGTCCAGATGGTGCAGTCGTTGCATATGCTTGGAAACGTCAACTTGCAGGTCAGGCTGGTGCTTCAGCAGTTGATAGAACCAGGTTGGTTGATAGAGCTTTGATCGTGCAGATAAACACACGGCACATGCACAGAGACATATATGTCACTGGTTTTGTATAACAGTATGTGCTTTGTTTATTAAATTCTGTAGGTTAGCTCTTAAGGCATTTACAGATCAGAAAAGGCGATTCTTTCCTCACTTAGATGATGCACTAGATGATCAAAGTACTGAACCAGTGCCTAAGAAGCATCGCAGTTTACTAACACCGCCAGTGACTCTTCTTGTTGAAGAACTCGATGATTGCAAAACTCTATCAGATGTTTTAGCACGTCTGGAAAAAGAAATGCCAAATATGAAAATCTCTCCTTTTGAAAGACTAGATTGGTTGAAAAGAGCTTCTTCTTTGCCAGCTTCAGCTAATGAAAATCCTATAGAAACATCTAAAGATCATACTTTCCACACTTTACATAAGCTAAGAACCGTATCACAAAGCGCAGTTGGTGTCAACATGGATAAGGTTGCTGTAATTGAGTTGTTGTTTCCTTCCGTCTTTAGAGCAGTGGTGTCCTTGCACCCAGCTGGTTCTATTGATCCAGATGCAGTTGCTTTCTTCTCACCTGATGAGGTATTTTGTTCAGCTAGATGCTCATTATTCTTAATTCTAGTTCTTTGAATATGATCGATTAATTTTCTTGCTCAAAATTTCCCAAATGGTCTCTGACTGTAGAAGTTTCAAGACATCCATGATATGTTGCAATTAGGAGTTAAATTTTACGTTTGAATTGGAGCTTATACTTTCAGATAAGTGGCTAGAAATGTATCATTACTTTGAAGCGCATGCCTAGACATGTCCTCAGGGTTCCTACATTTCCTGTCTGTATTTTGGGTTATCATCTTGAAGGTATTTGCCGAGACAACCGAAGCAGTGGCATATGGTCATGAAACATTTGAGTCATATGTTTGAGTTTAACTGGCAAATCTTGGCTTCAATTATATTTTGGTTGATCTGTTGTTAGCAACTAAGCCTTGAACCAGAAAGCTTCAAATTTATCTAAATTAGTTTTGGAAATTGAACAAATATCGAAAGATTCAATTTGACTAAGCGTGGAATTATGCAACTGCTCTCTGTGAACATGCTACCTGCTTCCACCTGATAGGTTTAAATTTCATTGCCTTCAGTTTTCTCCTTTCTTTTCTTTTTATCTCGTACTCAGCCCGTATCTACTTGGTTTTCTCTTTTGGTTTCCTTTATTTAATTCAATGTGTAATTATTAGCTGCATTCTGCTGATAATTTATTCACTTTCTTATGCTTTGATAAGGGAGGCAGCTACATACATGCAAGAGGCTTTTCCGTTCATGATGTGTTTAGACAGATAACGGTAACCAGCTACCCATTCTTTTCTCTTATTAAACCTTATGTTCAATTGGTGGCTGACATGTTCGAACCTGTGAATTCAAGCTAATCGGTTTCATGCTTTTTCCAGGAGCACGCTGATGTGGCTCTGCAACATTTTCTTGGGATCAAAGCTGAAATAGCTCTGTATCTTCTGCTGGTATGCTCCTGGTAAACTGGAATTCAGTCAGATATAACATTTTTAGATTTTACAACCAGACATTGACATCGTTCTTTTGATGCTTCTGTTCTTCTCATGAAGCACTGGATCTGCAGCTACCAGACACTGTTCAGCAAAGTTTGCAGGTGAAGGTTACTTCTTTCAACTAAAATATATTTGTACAATCGGATAGGTTTGAACTGTTACATTCGTGGGTGTAGTAAGTGTGGCCGACTACTTGCAAAGGACCAAAAATCATCGTCGTATCTGCCTCCGGTAAACCGGCCTTATCGGCAATTTTCACCTGTCAAAGTTTCATCAAGCCAACCCATTTCGTCAACCAAGGACCAGAGTCTGGATGCTCCAGGGGCTTACCACATTGGCTGCTTTTCAGAGGATTTGTAGTCTTACCACTTCTACTTAACATCAGGATCAAACCATGTAATATTTCCTGCTCGCGTCACAATGGAACTGTTGTCCAATTGATGCATGTAAAAAGATAAAAGAAAATTTCCTCTTCTGTTTTCCTTTTCATGGCTTCTTTTTTTGCTTTTAAAAGTACCATAATTTTTTTTAAAAAAAAATTCATATAAAATTGGTTTAAATTGATTTTAGAAGAAATACAATTGATTTAAAAGTTCATAATCATAAGATTCAATATAAATGCCAAGTTTATAAAATAAAGTTTTTTATAATTCCATATAGGAAATTCAATTCAATTAAATATAATAAAACAATCATGAAAAATAAAATAATAAAATTTTTAAACAGTGAAATATAAAGTTTGCTAGATGCATTAAATTAATTAGTTAAATGAATGTTTTATTAGATTTCAAAATCAAAATAATTTAATTGGATCGAAATATCTAAGAAAAAATAATTAGAATAAAATTATATTATTGATTTTTTAAATAGAATTAAATCAAATTATATTGTTGATTAATGTAATTTTAAAAATTAGGTAAATAGCTAAACTGAAAATTAGACTAAACTGTATCAAATCATGTTAAATTAAATTAAATTGAAATAATTAAATATATTTTAAATTAATAATAGTAAAATTATTCGGAGAAATAAATAAGAATATTGTTTATTAATTATGATTTTTTATTTTTTTATCTGATAATAATTTTTAAAAATAAAAAATAAAAACATAATATAAACTTTATTTATATTTAAATCAATATCTCCTTTTACAATAACCATTCTGATTTTAAGTTTGTTTAATTTTTCTTAAGTAGGTTAAATTTATTTGAGATTTATGGATTAATCAAAAATAAATTTATGTATATTAGATTAATTAATGGTTCAAGTATCAAATATTATTTAATTAATTAAAATAATAAATAAATTAATATATTTAATTATCTTGATTAATTAATAAGTAATTTGAGTTTGGTATAAACAATTTGTTACAGATGCATTGAATATCAATTTAAAATTCAAATTATCTTTTTAACCTTTATAATCTTCAAACTGTATTGATAACTATGATTTTTACTTATATTTTCCCTTTTAATATAATGTCCTTTTAAGCATTGTTTTTATGTTTTTCCCTTCAAACATAAGCATATAATATAGTATTTCATGCATTATTCATATTCTCATGCATCATATTCATATATTATATACTTAAAATAATTTCATACATTTTCATACATATTTTGCATAATTTTCATAATATTTCATATAGTCTATGAATTAGCTTTATTTAGATGAATTTTACATGCATTTAGTAAGTTTCTTAGGTACTATTTTGTAGTTGAGTCATAATTTTAGGTATTAGAAGTTTAGTTTTCCCATTCAAGCTTAGAAAATTAGGTTTTTATGACCTTGCCGAGTCATCCACGAGTCGTGAATGGTCATACACGAGTCGTGTATGATTCGGCCTCTTTAATTTCTTCCGTTCTCACTTCATGCGAGCCTTACACGAGTCGTGTAAGGCCATACATGACTCGTGTACCATTCGCCATCCTTAATTCTTCATCTTTTCGGTTGTTTCGAAAGTCATACGACTCGTGTAGCATTTACACGACTCATGTGATGCATTTAGGTCACTTTTTCCCTTCTTTTTCTAGCCCTATGATCATAATAATTAAACGGTTAGGATTTATTTTCTTTATTAAGATAGATATTTAAGGTTTTATTCATTCGGAACATGAGGGGAATACACATGGATATTCATTCACTCACGATTATGAGATTTTAGGTTAGGGTTTTAGATTTATGGGGATATGGAGAGAAAACAATATTATTTCTTTGTGATTGCTAATCTTTTCTCTTATTTTCTTTCCCTTATCATAGCCTTTCATCAAGACGTTGAGGAAGCAACTGAGGAGAAATCGAGAAGAGTAGAAGACAAAGTAGCAAGAGCGTCGAAATTATTCAAGATTATCTTTATCTCCACCCTCTCTTTTTATTTTATTTTTGAACATTTATTTTAGTTATATTTTCTTTATTCTCTATGTTCTTTTATTTATTTATTTTCCGGTTATGATTTGATAGTTGTAGGGATTGGAGGATGTTTGAACGGATTTAATTCCTTTCTATTATAAATCAATTTATCTCTTTATGTTCTTAAATTGTGATTCATACCTATGATATTTGATTGTTAGAACGGACCCTTTTAACATGAAAATGTCGAATTAGTTTTGTTAATTGCTTTGAAAGAAGGTTTAACCTAATCGAACGAATTTAAGAACACCGAACGATAACTGTCTAGACATAGGTAGACATAGGAGTTAATTAATTTGGAGGCACAATGTGTAGTAAATGAACTTAATCACTAAAGTTAATCTTAACAGTCACGAAAGTAGGGTGTTAGCTTAACTTTAGTAGGTAAAGACTCTTTTGGAAGAAAGAACTTTACATCTAAACACTGCTTTGAAGCTGGTAATTAGATTGATAATGAAGGTTTAATCTTTATTCATCATCGTTCAACCTTAGGTTTAATTATATATTATATATATTTAGCAGTTGGTTTATGCTTTTAGTTAATTAAATAAACTATAATGTTGATTTGCCTAGATAATCGATAAAATTAATAGTTAGTACTTAGCCGCTCTTGGTCCCAGTGAACGATACCCTTATACTGTAGTTGCGACCCGTATTCTTGCGGTGGCGTAATTACAATTTAAGGATTATAAATTTAAAACTTGTTGAAATATTATGCGTGAAAATAACACTATTTATAGGCCAACAAGTTTTTGGCATTTGAATTATATTTAATTATTTTGTATGAAAAAATTGAATCTTCAAATTGAATTGAAATTTAAAATAATAAAATATGAAGATTTTATTTTGAATATGATTTTGAAGATTTAATTTTTTTTATAAAAAGAATAGAAGTTTAACACATTTTGAAATATTTGATAAATAAGTATAAACATTTCACTCATAATTTTTATTTATATTTTAAATATATGATTATATATATTTACATATATTATTTTATTTTATAAGTTAAATTAATTATTGATTAGCATTATTTTAGATTATTTTATTGTGATCTTTGAATTTTAAGTCACATAATTTATTTGGATGAATTTGTATTTTTATTTTATTTAAATTTAAATAAAATGTATAATTGCCCGGGTTTTTTTGAAAGAAAAGATGTAAACATAGGTATTTGTGTAATTTTGCTAAACTTGAAAATAAGAGCAAAAGGCCCAATATAGGCCCATTAAAAGGCCCATATTACTCGATACCTAGCAACCCAAAATGAAAAATAAAAATAAAGAAAGAAAATGAAACCCTAACTTAGGGTTTTCCTGTTCCTGTATGAAGAACGCCCTCTCTGTCTGAAGGTTCAATCTGATAATCAAAGCGAAGTCACCATGGTTTGTTCTTCCTCCTTGATTTCATCTACGCCAATCATCTTCAGTTTCTTTGTTAAGTCAATTGATCGATTAAGAACCCTGTCTATGGCTTTAATTATTCTGATTCACCGTTAAAATTTTTGATTAATTGACAGCCTCAAGGAGATTACATTGAGCTGCACAGAAAGAGACATGGATACCGTCTCGATCATTTTGAGCGCAAGCGCAAGAAGGAGGCGCGTGAAGTTCACAAGCGCTCTGAGCGAGCTCAGAAGGTTTGCTTGTTTGCTTCTTTTCTTCTTTCTTTTTTTTTGTTTTTTTTTTCTTTTGTTTGATTCAGTCTGTTTGATTCAATTTTGTATTGTGTTGTTTTCGTTGTCAGACATTGGGCATTAAAGGTAAAATGATTGCCAAGAAAAATTATGCCGAGAAGGCACTCATGAAGAAAACGTGAGTCTCTTGTTCAATTCTGTTAATTATTATTTTTTATTTTATTGGATTAAATGCTGGCCTCATCCTAATCATAACTAGAGTTTCAGCAGTTTTTGTTGTTATGGATAATCTTAAGCATCATCTTGACGTGATCAATTTGATGTGTTTCTGTTAGTGTTCTCCCCTCCTGTTATGATTGATCTTTAATTTATAGTTGTCGGAGAATTTATCAGCTTTGCAAATACAGTTTTGGTGCTTTTGGAATTTTCGTTTTAGGATCAAAGGGTGTTAACTATTTTGGCTTTTGATATGTTTTTCTTATTATTTCAATAGTTTGGCTATGCATGAGGAGTCCACATCTAGGCGCAAGGTGGATGATGAAGTTCATGAAGGGGCTGTTCCTGCCTATCTGTTAGATCGTGAAAACACAACACGAGCAAAGGTTAATTCTTGATGCATATTTGGTTAAAAAATTATCATGTTTATGCAGCACATGTGGCCTCCTGTACATGTACTAGTCTCTCAGAGTTCATATATATGGCGTGCAGATCTTAAGCAACACCGTGAAGCAAAAGAGAAAAGAGAAGGCTGGTAAATGGGAAGTCCCTCTGCCCAAGGTTAGTTAGTGTTCACAGTTTGTTATCATTTCTTGTGTACTTTGATTCTGTTTTTACTATCTTTTACATGCTTTGCTTTTCTTGATTCATTTGCTTCAATTACTTTTGCACTTGCACTGATGACATTTGTTGTTTGGCACGAATTATCTTCATCCCCTAGGTTAGGCCAGTTGCAGAAGATGAAATGTTTAAAGTGCTCAGATCTGGCAAGCGAAAGAGTAAGGATTTTACTAATTTTGTCAATTGACAAGAGGGGCTTCCCACAGTGTTAGGTTCTCACATTAGATTGCCCTTCACTTTTGCAGCCAAGCAATGGAAGAGGATGGTGACCAAAGTGACATTTGTAGGACCAGGTTTTACAAGGAAACCTCCCAAGTATGAGCGTTTTATCCGTCCTTCAGGATTGCGTTTTACAAAAGCACATGTGACACACCCTGAGCTCAAATGCACCTTCAATCTTGAGATCATTGGAGTAAAGAAAAATCCTAACGGTCCAATGTATACATCTCTTGGTGTTATAACCAAAGGAAGTATCATCGAGGTAACGCACACTTGCAGATTTCTCAGATACGATAGAACACATTTTAGAAATTTTAGTGCCCAGCCTATAATTTGAATCACATTTTCGTGTATATTCCAGGTGAACGTCAGTGAACTAGGTCTCGTTACACCAGCTGGCAAAGTTGTTTGGGGTAAAGCCCTGTCCTTCTCTGTTGCATAAACCCATCTCTCTCCCCCCCTCGCTCGCACTCTCTTCCCCCATTAGGATTATTCATTGCTTTCTTTGTAACAGCTCTTTTTCTTCTCTGATGCAGGGAAATACGCTCAAGTAACAAATAATCCAGAAAACGATGGCTGTATCAATGCAGTTCTTCTGGTCTAGGAGACGAAGAACAAGACCGAAGATATCAATTTTCGTTTACATTTTATTTATTGGTTCCCTCCATTGTAGTTTTCTAGGTTTATGTGTACTTGATACAAGAAGTATGTCTGAATATGCCAATTTTGTTAATGTTTACCGAGTAATTTACGGGCATCATGCCATGTGGTTGTTACAATGTTTAATATGTTACTAACATTTCATAGTTTCTTTAACTTTTGCCGGAGCGGTGCCGTGAGACATCTTCAATGTACCTGATGGTTACGTTTCGCCTGTTTCAGTTATCATCAAGCGATGGTCTCAACTTTTATTATCTGTTGGAAGCTTATCAAATCGAGTTAGTGAGGTGGTACGAGACAGGCAAATTGCCATTTTTTTTAGAGAACTTGTAATCATATATTGTGAAATGTTTAAACCATTAGCAACTGCAAACTTGTACCTCTGGTTCATGCCTGCCATACAACTTGGTGAACAAATTTAAGGATCCCAGACAACAGGAGAAGTTAAATAAACAACATAGTTATGAAGAGGGTGCACTTGTAAGCTGAGAATCATGATTCCAAAACATGACCAAGAAAGAGCAGCTTCCGCAAATTATCGGGGATATGATTGAACTTCTTGAATTGGATTAGCTAATATTCCAGTTTCAATCATGTCTAGCCTTCTTGTCAGATTCTCCACAGAGACTTTCACCACATCCTTCCTCATACCAATATCCGTAGCATATCTGCTCACACAGTAAACTCCTACAGCTGTTGCTGCCATCCCGTAAACATTGGTGGTCACAAGGCGCAATGGTGTTGATAAAACAGCCGCGAGAGGACCCCCGATAATGGATGCAGCTTGGCCGCTTTGTCCCATTGTTCCTTGATCAACAACAAGCAGTCCAGTTTTGCAATAAATGGCAAAGTCTTCGCAGTTGTTCTTGAACAAGTTGTAACATCCAAAGCCATTCTCGAGCAAGTACTTTGCTCGATGGATGACAATATCATTCGGGTCCGAGGCTGCAAGCGTGCAAGTTCCACCACGTGCTTTTGCTAGAAAAAGAGCTGGGTTGACATCATAATTGAAGCGATACAGAACTCCACCAGCAAGGAAACAGTCCAGGCATGAGAGGAGAACCCCCTGACCCCTTTCCTGCATAGTGCATTCCGGGCAAGGCACATGAGATCGGGGTCCGGAGCTAGCCAAGAGGAGATCCAGCATTGTCCCTGTTCCTACTTCTTGGCCACGTCTGGTAAAATGAATTACTTTATCATCCCCAATGTAGATTCCTAAATGCTCAAACGTAGTAGAAAAATGAAAGAACCACGTAAGTTAACATTTGGATTAGACCACCAAGTCTAGAATAAATAAGATCAATATACGAGTTCGATCAAAATTCCCGATCTCTCAAAACCAATTATTTAAATTCACATTCAAGGCCGAAACAAGTATCACAAACTTAAATACTCATGGGCTGGACAGGATACGGTACCAAAAAGACAAGCAGAAGAAGTTGATGAGCATGAGATGGTGCATGTTGGGTCTATTAAGATATGTTTGGAAGAAGAAACAATGGGAGGAAAACGAGATCTTTTGACGCACAAATTTAACTATTGCCACGTAAAAATTTGCCCCATTTTCTTCCCGCTTCCCAACAGTGTAATGGTGGAAAATTCTGGAAGGAAAAGGCAACAGCTTAATGCCATTACAGTTACGGCAGAAACACCACTCCGGTAAGCAACATTCTAATCAGAAAATTCAATTCGATAGGTATAAACCATGGAATAGTCAACAAACCAATAGCACAAGGAAAAACCCACGATACTAAATCAAAACACCAAGGAATTTCAGCATATGAACATGATAAAGCTGAGAACTTTACTACATTTCCTATGGCTATTGTTTCAACTGCACAAAACCCATGATCAAAACTCGCAAATTTGATAATGAAAACTCGAATAAACAAAAGATGGCATGTGGGTAAATTGAATCACACTTCATTACGGAAATATAAACACAACTTCAATCACAGAACGGCTAAATCAAACAGTAGAAGAATAAATTAAAAGAAAAGAAAATGAAAGAGAGTACCATGATGTGCATAAACATAAGCAGCCCTCCAAGAGTATATATGATCACCTGGTTTCAAGCTATCCCTGCCAATCCTGTAAAAAATGGATGGATCCAATTAAGAACTAATCATAAAATTGGAAAGAAAATAACAGCAATTAGTTCAAGTGGGCGTACACTGAAATCGAAAATGAAATCGAAAAGGAAAAAATCTAAAACAGAAAGGGATTACCGATTAGAAAGCAGCCCCATGGAAGCCTTCTTGTTCTTCGTTGAATTCTTCTTCTTTGGAATTCTGATTCCCACTGGAGGAGGAAATAGGGAGAACGGTGTCGTAAAAGGCTCGTTTCTTTTCTTCTCTCTTTTAAGGCAAAAAAAAAAACAAACAAACAAACAAACTTAATCCTTAAGAAAACAGAAAACGCCGCAGAGTTTGCGCCTGTGTCTTACACGTACGACGGCGCTGGCAAATGGACCGACCACCTTACAAGTTTTTTTTTCCCAAAAAAAAAGTTCAATTAATTTTTTATTATTTAAAAAATTGCAAAATTTATTTATTTTTCACCGAAACTTCATTTATGGAAATTTCGAAAAATAAAAAATAAGACAACATAAGACAAAATATAAAATTATGAAAATATTTTAAATATTTTATATTTATTTTAAATATTTTATATTAAATAGTTAATTTAAATATTATTATCATCAAAATTGTTTTTTAATTTTTTATTTAACCAATCATTTTCTTATATTTTCAAAATTTTTTTAGAAACAATAATTTTGAAATGTAAAATTTTTTTTAAAATGTAAAAATATATTTTTAAAAGAAGTAATAAAGATAAAATATTTTTTAAATATTACTTTTGATATTTAATGTGAATTTAATATAAAAAATTAGTATTTTTAGAAAAAATTAAAAGCCATAATTTTTAATCAATCTTTCAAATAAATTAAAATAATAATTTATTTTATCGCCAAAAAAAATAATTTATTTAAAAAATTGGGCCATATATGAAGGGGTTAAGTTTCTAATTGGACCAAAGAAGCCCGTTATTTTGTGGACCTTTAGAGTCTATTTTACAGAAAAGATCCGACCCGTATTTAAATAATATTTTTTTAATCTAATAAATCTTTTAAAGTTCAACACATGATAAAATTTTATTTTATTTTATTATCAATTTATATAAACATAAATATTTTTATTTTTTTTGTGATATTAAATTTTAGGAGAAGTTTATTGATTTTTAATATTAAATGGATTATTAATTTATTTATATGTTACCGACTTAACATTTTTAGTATTTATGAAGTTTGTAGATGATATTAAATGTCGATATAATTCAAAAATATGATGATTTTAAATTTATATTTAAAAATTTTAAAAATAAAATACCAACAAAATAAATTTATTTATAATTTCTGAGTTGTAGAAAATTAAACCTATAGTAATAAAAAAATTTAATAAATGGTAATTGATTCGGATTAAATTACATTTTAAAAAATGATATTCAGAAAATGAATATTGTATCTAATGATGATTATAATATATATTATGATTATGATATGAACCAATATTTCTTACTACATTAATCGTAAATACAATGAAATGTATATGTTTTATTAAATCCGAATCAAAGTTAAATTTTTTGAATTATCTTAAATATTTATTTATATAAATTATTTTAAATAAACAATTCATTAAATGATACTAATAATAAAAAAAATGTATATGAAAAAACCCTTGAAAATAAATCATTTAAATTTATTTTAGTAATCATTATTTGATATTATTTATTTTAAATATTTTTAATAAATAAGTCATGGATGATGTTAATAATTAAACATGTATATGAAAATTCATTTCAAAATAAATTATAATGAATTATTTAAATTTATTTTAATAAGAAAAATAAATATAATTTGGTAGCGCTTTCATGTTTTAGGAAAAAAATAATTATTTAAATTTTGAGATTTTTTATTTATTCTTACTTGAGATTGAATCTATGATAAGTTTAGACAAAAAAAACTTAAAAGGAAATTTAAATGAATAAATCACTCATATTTTATTTGATTTATAAGATATTAAATTAATTAAAAATTAATATTTATTAAAAGTAAATCCAATCATTTTACTTAATTATTATTGATAAATAAAATAAAATTGAAATTACTACTCACTAAAAATGAGATTTTTTTTTCATTTTCCTTAATTAACATTGTTTAACTACATTTTGAATTTTTTTTATAAATTTATATTATGTGAAGAGCGAGAAATTCATATAATATCAATTATTTTACTTGAAAAGATAAATCTTTCTATTATACTTTTCATTTAATTATTAGTCATGTTTTCAATTTTTAAATTAATTTAAAAAAGAATATAATAGATATTTAATATGTTTAACTATTTTCCTAATCATTAGGTTTAGTTTTTCTTTTTAATAAGATCAAGATTTTGGTAGGGCAAGAAATTGAATCAAGATCCAAGAGATTCATGTTGGAAGATTGATTAAATATTCAATGTGAAATAAACAGTATTTCTTTATATTCTCCTTTTGATTATGATTCTTGATTTTTATTCTTATGATTATTTATTCTTAATTAAAGATGATTTACTAAATCTAATTATGTGGATGAGTTTGTTGAAGTCATGATTATTCATTATCTGATTTCATATAGACTAGATGAGTTATTTTTCTAATTAATTAATTGTTGAAGTAATAGAATGAAAGTTTGAGTTTTTATTATTTATTAACTCGATGAGTTATTATTATTCATTATTTATTTGAAGTAATAACTCGATGAGTTATTTTATTTATTTGTTCATGTTTTTTAATAAATATTTATTTTTAAACATTTAATGATAAGTAATTTCTAATGCTTAGTTTAACCAACCAATTTTTATGTACTCTACTCATCACTTTATTATTTGATGTCACCCAACATCATTTTATTACTTAATGTGATTCATGCACTTAAGATTTACTGATTTCACATGTTGTTATGCTCTGAGGATGAACATTGTTGCTTGTGTAGAAACTCTATGAAACAAAGAGAGTGTTGATCAAACTTACAACTATAAAACATAAATGAAGTTAATACTCATCTTATTCATAATCAATCGACTTATAAGCCAGATATCAATTTACTTTACTTATATATCATTGAAATTTTTGCATAGGATACTGTATGGATCAATTGCCATTTTTAGACATAAACTTTCACCAAAAGGCTCATCAAATACCCAAGTCTATTTAACTTCATATTTTCATGCATAAATCATGATTATCTTATTATTAAATAATCTTATGCTATGATACAATGTACAAAAGAATGGTTTATATGAAAGTGGTGTATTGATATCATTCAAGAAAGTATGTGTTTATATATGTCATGAGATGATAAAAAAAATGAAAATAAGATCCTAACATTTCTAATTAGATCCCTAAATATATGTAAAATATTTGTACATATATTTTCCTATTCTACAATATTTTAAAGGGCACGTGTGCATGAATAATGATTATTTTATGTCCGGTAAAATATATTCGAATGATATAATATAATGTAATCATCAATTTTGTATAATATTTAAATAATACTTATAAATAAAATATAATATTATCAAATAATTATTTTAAATTATATAAAAATTAATAAAATTCATTTTTTTTGTTAAAAGTTATTTTGTACTTTTTTTTCTATATGAGAAATTATATAAAATGAGCTTTCTAAAGACTTCCAACCATCGATTTTGACATGACATGAAATGTTAAAGATCTAATAAGTTCAATATTGATTCTTTCAAATCGAATTTGACATGACATGAAATGTTAAAGATCCAATAAATCCAGTTCATGGTAACTACGATGGATATCTCATATTCAAAAACTAGTGGTTCCTTCTATCAATCCTCTAAAACCCAAATGACTTGACTATCTCCCTTGATTTTCAATTCAAATATTTCAAATTTTAATTTTTGATTTTAATATTTAGTTTATTGACTATGATTTTATTTTAATATTATGTAACTTTATTTTTATGATTATATTGATGATTAATTAATTGATTATTAATAAAATGAGTTTAATATAGTTATAATAAAGAAATATAATGATGAATATATATAAATTATTATGTATTCAACAACATATTAATTTAAATATATTTGATTAAGTGGATATTAATAAATATATCACATCAAAATTTTCTAATTATTCAAATAATATAATCAAAATCGTAATATAATCATCATTACATTATACATCAAATATAATCGTAATGTATCAAATACCATTTTTATATTTGCAATTTACATTATAAAAAAAATAAAAAAGAAAAAGAAGTCTATGAAGAAATCTTTCGGAAGACTTGTCTAACATTCAATACTATATATGGATCTACCGCGGCCACGTTTCCTATCTTATATTTAAAAGATAATAAAACTTTTATATAATAATGATCATAATTAATTAAATTGATATTTGATTTTAATTCATTAATTAATTATTAATATATAATTAGATTAGTTTAAATAAGAATTAATATGAATTGATTTAGCATAATTTTAACAAAATTAATATTTAATTTAAAATAGAGTTTTTTTTTATTTAAGTGTAAATAGTATTATTCTTTTAGTTTACTTATTATATTATGTCTTTGCTTAGATATAAAATTAATCATTTATCAATTTTAAAGTTTTTAAAAAATTATGGAATTAATCAGTTTTCAAACTCAACAAAAATAATTAAATATGATAGATTTTATTTTTATTTTATAATAATTAAAATGGTTTTAAAATTTTTATAAAATAATAATTTTTCTTGCTAAATAACCATTTTTCTTATTAAATTTTGATGGAATTTATATTAAATGCCTGTTTAACTTTTAATGGAATTTTTTTAATTTTTTTTCATTAACTTATATTAAATAAATTAACTCGTCCATTTTTGTAATAAAAATATCTGCAAGTATAATATATTTTCTAAGTGAACTAATTACCAGAATATTATTAATGAAATTAACTTTATCCCATTATAAAAAATCCTAATAAAATGCACACTTAATATTTGATTAATAAAAACATTGTTAAATATTATATTCGATAAAAATTTGAATTGTTCTGTCGTGTTTAAATCATATCAATCATAAATTTAAGGTTGATTTAAAATCTTGATCGTGTTAAAAACTTGAATTAATCTCAACTCTGTTTGACATGAATAATTTGACATAACTCATCAATCCAACAGATTTAATATCAAAATGATTGGTATATTCAAAAAAATAATTAACGAATCAAATTTGGTACAATCTAATATATAAAATTGTGTTTAAATCAGGTTAACGAATTATCATATGATATGATTCAATTTTTATGATGTCAATGATAAATTAACACGAATATCATCATGGATAACCCAAAACCGTTTTTCATCTTATTAGTGTTGGGATTAGTAGATTATATCGTATAATTTATGGATTATTATATATCTAAATAAATAAAAAATTATTAAATTAATAGTAGTAATTTAATTATAGAATATACATTTCAGTCCAAAATGCATTAAGAGAGAGAGAGAGGCTATTAATTAGAGTTTGACAATATATTTATATCATTGCAAGTTGGAAATTTTCATTATTTTTTTTTCAAAAAATATCATATTTAATATATACATCATAAATAAATTTTAAATCATCATCCATTAATCATGATTTATTTATAATGAAAATTATTGTTTCTAACCTCCAACAACCAACCATTCAAGTCCTCATTGTGGATAAATTAAATACCAAAAATCACTTTCTCTCTTTATGTTATTTTTATGTAAGTATTTAAAAATCATCCAAATATCTTGATATTATTAAAATAATATAACTCATTTAAAGTTATCTTGTTAAAATCCAAATAGAAAAAATAAAATCATGAAAAAGTTTGATGAATATAACAAATAAAAACAAAATCACTATCTACATTTTTTTTCAAAAATATGAAAATAATATTTTTACATTCATTGTTATAAAAAAAAATCGTTTAAATCAAAAGTTTAAATTGTTAAGTGAAATACATGAATGATTCAATATATTTATAATATAGCTTGGCATGTGAATATCTATTAGACTTGAAGTATGATATACAAGGTCATTTCTATCTTATGTTAAAATTAATTATTTAATAATTCAGATTTTTATAAATTAAATTCTAGATTTTGATAATAGACTCTAGATTTTGATAATAGAGACTCTGATACCATATCAGGGAACAATTCAATCCAAAAATTTAAACTATCAAATAAAGTTCGGTAATAATTTAATATATCTCTGATGATGATATAATACAATAATTGATAAATTGTACGATAGAAATATATTATGTTTTCAAAAATATAAATGAGATATTAAAATTCAAACCCTGAATTTTCTTTCATTTTATAAAATATAAAATGATAAATTATTTTTTTTTCCAAACTATATGACTCATTGATAAAAAAAAGGGTTGTGTAGTGTCATAACTATCATGTTTATCTAAAAGTGTACACTTTTGATAAGTGCAAGAATTTAAAATATTTGGAATATCTATTAAAGTTATTTATTTTAAAATCTTATAGCAATTTCAAAAAAGAAAAACGAATAAATATCAATTTTATGAATTTTATCCTTATATATTATATTATATTATATTATATTATATTATATTATATTATATTATATATATTAATTTTGTAATGTAGACTACCCCTATCACCTACTTGAAAATGATATTTAAAATCATGAAAACTAAATAATAATCATGTTGACAAGTAAATGAAGGGGTATAAATGCAAAGACTTTTATAGGGTTCCATTTATAGTGGGAATTAGGCAAGAAAAATAACCTAACTATACCTATTATGTAAATCTCCATCCTCCATATGCCAAATGTCCTGAAAAAGATTCATAATTTTAATAATTTAAATCATGAAATAGCATAAATAAACAAGCATGACCATATACATTATCCATCCTTCCACCTTCAATCCACTCTTTCCTTTATAAATGCATGTATATGTGTGTGCTTTCTGCCTAACATATTATAAAGGGCAATTTTTCAAAAAATATCTTGTTTTTTTTACAATATTTATAAAAATAATTCCTTTTTTTTTTGTAATTATCTTAATATAGTACGAGGGAATTAAATTAAAGTTATGCGTTTAATAACGAAGTTAGAAATAAATATTAATAGAATTATTATATTTTAGAATATATTATTACTCGTCTTAAACATGTACATGAAAAGCAAAACCTTTAGAATTGAAATGGTGAAATAATATTTGAAATTAAACATGATTTTTTTTTCAAAAATAATTTTCTATTTTAAATATTTTTATTTCAAAATAAAGGTTATTTCGACTCATAAATATTTATCGGGTATTAATTATTTTATTTTAAGTCTTTAATACTAACTAATAATAGTAATAATATTTTAAAAATCTAATATAATCTTTTATTTTATTTTATTTTAATTCTTTAATGTTAACTTCCAATCATAATATTTTAAAATTATAAATCATCCATATTCGTTGGAAGTAATTATACAAAAATATACTATTTTAACCATAAAAAACAGCATTAAATACATGTAAAACTAATTGCAAGTTCATTATCACAAAAAAGGAGGAAGTATTAATGGATGATTTTGTTTCATATTAATAAAATAATCTGAATTATAAATTGACACGAAACCTATTTTGGATGATAATAATTATAATCGATAGAACAATAATTAAATTTTTATTTAGATAAAGATTCTTGATTCGATTATAATATAATATTTTATTATCCAGAGAAAAAATTTAAAGATTTGATAAAATGCATCTATATAATCTTTGATATTATATTATTTAAATATATAATTTATTATTATTATTTAAATATGTAATTTTATTATTTTTATTTAAGGATTAGAATCATCCTCGAAAATAAAAATAAAAATAATACTTGTATTTTTTTAATATTTATTATAATAAATTTAATTTAATTTATATTAATCTATTTTAAACTAAATTATATGAATCGAGATGGCTTTTCCTAGGTATAATGGCAAAGCAGCCATTTAAAAGGAGAAGAAAGGAACAAGGGGGTGGGGCCCACGGGGAGAAAGACCTAAAGGAAAATTAAAAAAAGGGACAAACAAGAGACACGTGTCAATGATTTGGAAGAAAAATAAAAATTGGGAAAAGCAGAAAACGACATCCATCTAAGAAAATTAAAGAAAAAGCAACTAGTTGCCCTCAAGATCAAAACTCTGCTATCATTGGTCCCTTTCTTGACTTTATTGACACGTGGGACCCTCCAATTCGTGGAAGTTTTGATCGGTGGTGGGATACCACACACCAAAGAAAATTGGCCTCAACGAGAAGGTTGCAATTGCCTACAACCAACAACTTACAAAAATAATACTTTTATTTTTTGTATTATGATTTTCAAGTTCTTATCAAATTAATAATTTATATTCTAAAATAATAATTGTCATATTGAATTTATATTAAACCTTAAAATAATTATTTTTAAAAAATTTGTTATTTTCACAAATTTTTAGGAACTAATATTTTCTAAAATATTTCATTTTTTGAATTTTTTGAAAATTTTCTCATTTAAATTTCGTAAAAATAATTATATTAAAAAATAGCAAATTTTAATTATTTAAATAATTATAAATTATAAATTTATGGAAATTTACAATAAACAAGAGTATAAATTTTATTTATAATAAAAAAAGATATTTTTAATTTTATTTTCGACATAAATTTATTTAATAATCTTATTTTACAATTCAAATTTTCAAATTCAATAATTTTTTGATATGATATTATATTTTCTATAACCAAAATATCTAGAATTCATATATAAAAATCTTATTTATTAAAAAATATTTCAATATAAAATATAAAAATTTACTAGATATTTTAATAGCTTAAGATATTAAAATGTAAAGAGAGTAGAGATATGGAGAGGAGGTTGATTAGATGTGTTGATGATAATACTGAATGGACTAATCACCATTTAGGAGACATAATCGTACGGCCATGTACAAACCACCCACTTTCATAGCAATCCAACTTTTATATTAAAACATTTAGATCGAGACATTTAATTTATTATTTATCATATAAAAACACTTTATTAATTCTTTTTTCATGCTTTATTTTTCAGGAAATTCTTTTAAAATAGTAAAAATGAGAATTCTTAAAATATCATGTTTTAAAAATTATTGTATAAATAATAAATTTTTAAAAATACTTACAAAGCTAATAAATATTTAATATAAATTGTGACATGTGAGGGCTTCTGATAAGTTTATGGGTGGAGGCTATTTATGATTTATATAATTAGGAATGATTTAAAAGTTTATTTAGATGGAGGAATTTTAGGTGATAAAAATTGATAAATTTTATAAAATTTAAATATTTTATTATTTAGTTTTAAAAAAATAGATACATTTTATAGAATTAGAAAATGTCATTTTTTAAAAAGATTTTATCAGAAACTCATACATGGTATTCATCATTTTATCATAAATAATGAAATCTAGTTATTATTTTTATTCAAAAAATACCAATGAGTTAATTTATTTATTTATTAATATTCATAAATATTGTTATTAGATCAAATAATGGAATATGAAATTCTAGAGATTTAAAATGCATGAAATTTTAATTCTATGGATTGTATAAAATTTATTGATTGTTGTTTAATTTGATAAGATTCCAATGGATTGTATAAAACAATCATTAATGACAATCACACTTAATTAACAAACAATTAGATGAAGGTGAATAAACAAAAATGTCAACAACCTTCTTTCAAAGTTAAAATTGTTTATTAGAATTAATTAACTATCTTGTGATAATTTGTTAATTCGAATGCATTAAGCACAAGTATCCTAATTAATCTCTCACAAGAGTCAAATTCCCATATTTAGGCAATTTAATCTCATATTCATGTCAAGCATTCCAATAATTAATCCATATTTCAATGCAATTAACTATCTAAAACATGTAATTAATTGATACCAACATTAATCATAAGCAATTAAGCATTTAAGATATGAATCATACTAATAACCCTTAAAATGACATATTATCATTAATAACCTAAAATAAGTTCTAATATAAAAATATTCAATCCCTAAATATGGTTATACCCACAATTCACCAAATAAAATACACTCAAGAAAATGAAGGTATAAATTTTACAATCAAAAGATAAATAAAAGAAACGGACATAAAAATCCAAGAGATTAAGAATTTAATCCCTTTTGCTTCTTTGATTTCCCTCTCCCTTGGAGCTTTAAGTTTCAATTCTCCAATGCTCTTGAATTTTACTTGAAGCTAGATGATTGTGATATAGATTGTTAGAGAAAATCCGTAGCTAATCACCTAAAACCTAACAATGAAATAAAACAATGAAACGTTAGAAGAAGAGAATGAAAAATGGAAATGAAGATTGATGAATGAATAAATCCTTGATTCTCCAATCAAAACCTCTCAAAAATAAAAGAATAAAATCATATTTTCATATACTTAATCTTAGTCCGTCATTATATAATCTAGTGACTCAAATTTTAGGATAAAAAACATGTAGAAATCATGATCCAGAAAGTCAACATTAGTCATGTTGAACTAGTTAAGTGTAGAAATTGAACTGTTGAACCCAACACGAATCATGTTAACTTTAACATGACTCGTGTTGGACATTTTCAACTAATAATGCAAATTTGAAGCCAACATGACTTGTGTTGATCATGACATGAGTTATGCTACATAAAAATCACAAAACTAAGCAAGATTAAGTCTTCTAACCCTATAACAACATGAATTAATACATTTAAACATAAATAAGACCATGATTAAGGATTATTATACATGAAATATAATAACATGATCATGTTAATGTAAATTCTTATGATTAATGCAATAAAACATGTAAAATGCTAAGAAAATATTAAAATACTACATGATTTATGTTAAATGCAAAAATTTATGGAAATGCATGAAATACATGTAATATATGAGAAAGAACATGAAAAGCAGTAAATGTACGTTAAAAACTATAAGAATAAAAATATTAAAATTATACATTTTTGCTCACATCATAAGATAAAATATATTAAAACTTAATTTTTTAATCTAAAATTAAGATTTCTAGTAAAATGATATATTGATAGGTATGCTTTCTTTTGATTATAATAAAACCGATTATAATTTTTATGTTATACTAAAATTAAAAAACAATGTTTAAAATATTTAATTAATTGAATAATCTAAAAACTTGAAAAAGTACTTTTTATTCTCCTTATTGAATTTTGCCATTATTGTAAATTCCTTTATTCAGAGGAAATTATTGGCACAATTTTTAAAAAATTATATATATATATATATATATATATATATATATATATATAATAGAAATGGCATTACCAAACTTCCTTAAAGATTTCATAGTACACTCATATGTACTCCATTTTTCTCTGGATTTTGAAAGCGATATATATATATATATATATTATATGATTGCAGAAAATTGTCAGACTTATAGATTGTCAATATAGATCCTCCATGAAAGTCATAACCAGTTATGAGTTTCATACAGCTCTGAAAATTATTTTATATTATATTTTATTATTATGAGATAATATATTTATAACTTCTTGATATTCTTTTTTATTTTGCCTATTATATTTATTTTTTTCATTTTAATATCTTAATTTTACTTATCATGTATATTTAATTTTTATTAAAAATAATAATTTTAAAGGTTAAAATGATTAAATATAATATGTGTATTATATATACCTCAAATAAAAATAAATTAACAATAATATATATTGAAAAGTATATAAATAAACAAATTGAGATGTTAAGATAGAATAAAAGAGATAAAACTGAAAAAAAATATATTGAATTTAGGAGTTACAAATATATTATATCTATTATTAATATATATCTTTATATCGATCTTCATCGACTTTTAATAATTATTAAAATTCAATGATTATATAAAATCACCTAAATTTTCATCTATAAAGTAAAAAATAATTAAATATAGAAAAAAATTAACAAATTAAATGAAATTATGGCATTGACAATCAATTTGGTTTTAGTGTTTTATTGATGTTATTGTAAAGTTAACTTTTTAAAGCACATATTTTTATATTTAATTTAATTATTTAATTAAGATTAATTAATTAAACCATATATATTATTGTTTAGTCCAATGAATACGAGAACATAACAATTTAATTAAGATGGACATTTTCTTTTTTTCGTATAGTGAAAATTTAAATTACTAACCAATAGATTAAGTAAAATAAAAAAAGAGTAATTCTTTTAACATTAAATAATTTAAATTTATTAAAAAAAATAAATAGCTTTTGCTTATCATTTAATGTAGAAATTCTACATGAAGTCAACCTTTCCAATTTGAAAATTTAATATATATTAATAAAATTTAATATATGTTATTGACTAATTAATGATATGATGGTGTGTTTAATAAATCTATTCAAACTCACAACTATATCAAATAATTATATTTAATCCTTATAGAGCATTCAAGTTGGGGTTGGGCGGTTCATCCGTTTTAATTTATTATTAATATAATAAAAATTAAATTATGTTCATTAATTTTTTTAAATATAATTTATAAATTTGATCATATTTTATGAAGTTTGATATATTATTATGTTTATTTTATTTTTATGAAGTGTAATTATATAATTTAATATTGAACATGTTAAATTAATTCACTTGATATGATGATCAATTATATCAAATAGATCGTATGAAATTATTATTATTAAATTTAAGATAAATTCAAAATTTTAACTTAGTTAAAATTTCCATTCTTTTTAAATCAACCCTCAATCTATTTTATCTATATGAGCAAAATATATCCAAAAATCAAAAAAATTGATAAAAAATTGAATTATAAAATAATGTTTTTTATATTAATATTTAAAATAGCATCATTTTATATTTATAATTCAAATTATTTTTCAATTTTTGATTTATTCAGTATAATTTAATTATTACAAATTCAATTTTTAATTTATTTTATTTTTTTGATAAATTTTGATTTAATTTAATTTTATAATTTTAATTTTTAATTTATTTGATTTGATTCAAGATACTACAATATATATGAGTCCGATTGTAACTCATATCTTTAATCAGTAGCATCCAACCAAAACCAAAATAATAATTTTTTATAAATATATTATAGGAAAATAAATAGTGAAAAATCAATAACAAAAATTAAAAAAAAAAAAAAATACAAATAATACGAAAAAGACAGAGATATTAATATTGGAAATGAAGCATGGGGACCCACCCACCTGTCTCTCACTCTCTCTCGCGACACTTCTTCTTAAATCACATGATCATTATATTTTTGTTTCTCCCTATTAACTTTCCTTTTTTAACAAATTTTCCCCTTATCTTTTTTTAATTATATTTTTTGTTCTGAAGAATTAAGACCCTTTCGCTTTCATGATTATGATGAACTATATTAAAAAAATTTAATGATTTAATTTAAATTAAATGATTAAAATTTATATAATATGATTCTTTTAATTCATTTTGAGCCTTTTTTAAAATAGATAAGTAATTAGATTAATTGTGGAAATATTATTTTTTATAAAGTATTTCTAAAAATATGGGATATACCTAAACTATTTCTAAAATTGACTTTTTAATTTTGTCCCTTTTCAAAATTATTCTTTTAACTTTTTTTATTTTTAAAAATATTAATACCTTTTTTATTTTTTTTTATTTTCTAATTTTTTTATTTTTTAATATATAATACATTATTTTTTATAAAAATATGTTCTAAAATTAAAACTTTTTAAAATGTTAAAGGTATACTATTTTAAATTAATATTAAAAAATTATAATTTAAAATTTTGATATTAATTACTCAAAATATACATATAAAATACCTAATATATATTAAAATAATATATTTTCATTATCTATCAAGTATATTATACATATATGATATTCTTTTTTATAAATTTTCAAAAAATCCATATTTTTGAAAATATTTTTTCAAATTTAGTATTTTTGTAAAAAAAATCAAATTTGTGTATTTTTGTAATTTGTCAAAAATTTTTCTATATTTTTGTAAAAAATCCTAAATAATTTTTTTGTTTAATTTTTATTTTTTGTGTCTCTTGAGCCAAGATTAAACCCCATCCATGTAATTGCTATAATCAGGAATATATATATATATATATATATATATATATATATATATATATATATAATTTTGCTTAAAAATAAGATTAAATATAAATGAGATATAATATTATTTTATCTAAAATTATATATAAACTTAATTCACTGCAATAAATAATACGCAAATTCAATATAAAGTTTATATCAAATATTATTATATACTTTTTTTTAACTATTTTTGTTATATAAAACTATTGTGAAATAAGTGATTCAAGTATGATATAATTTTATAATTGATTGAATTAATAATTTTATCAATTTATTTTATATATTTAACATCTTATTTTATTTATATTTATATTTATAACTTATTAAAAATTTAATCAATTGATTCCATTTTAAAGCATTCATTTTATCTGAAGTCATTCATTAATATGATATTTTAATAAAATATCCTAAAAACTCATTTAATTAACAAATTTTATTTTTTAAAATAAATAAAAAATCAATTTCATTTTGATATGTTAAATGAATGATTATTTTAAAATAAATTTCTAAAAATGAACATTTAAAATGGAATAAAAAAAGTATTTATTATTAAGCATGAAAATAATAATATTAATCAGATTCAACATGATCAATTATCATAAGATTTAAATAAATCTATCATATAAAAATAAATCAATAAAATTATAATTTATTTAAATTGAAAGAAATATTTAATAATCCAACATATTATATAAATTAATATTTTAAATATTAATTTAAAAATACAATATAAACCAACTTAATTATGAAATGAAAAGCAAAATAATACTTAAAACAATAAACTAGATATTTTGACTTTTTTCACATAATATATTAAATAGCTATAAAAAAATATTTTCATATGATCAAAGACTTATAATAAATAAATAAATAGAATAATTAATAATAATTAAATTTAATAAATATTTTATAAATTAATATGTGTAGGTAATGGGTGAAATTAAGGAAAGATGGGTTTCCTTTTCTCACCCTTTTAACTGAAAGTCTCTCTCTTCTTTTCCTTTTAATTTTCATTTTTGTTTTTCTCTTTTTATATGTCTTCCATGTCAGTGAGAGAGTTTGCAGTCGAAGAGATTTTGTTCTGACAAAGAAAGACCTTTCCTCTTCCTCATTTAATTATTATTTAATTATTGTATGAGACCTATATATATATATATATATATATATATGTATAATTCATCCATGTTTACATCATACTGACAGATTTGTGTATTGCTTTTGATGTTTTTCTATATATATTATATATATATGTGGGTGTCATTCTCCGTTTCCTAGTCCTTTTAGAGGATGAAGAAGATAACAGAAATATGAACAAGAACCAAGAAACAAGAAGAAAATCAGAAACTTGTTTCTTTTTCTCATTTCTTCATCTGCAACGGCCGGATTCTTTAATTCCTGATAGAAAAGATTAAGTTTTTGTTTGATGGGTTGATTCAGATTTAATTTTAAGGTATTCTTATTACATAATTCAGATCATGAATTTCTTTTCTTTCTTCTTTGCTCTTCCATGTAAAAAGCAAGCAGGAATTTTTCTGACTGTTGATTTTCTGCTTTCATTTCCAGAAAAAATGGCGACTTACTTTCATGGGAATCCTGAAATCCAGGCAGGATCAGGAGGAGAAGGTCTCCAAACCCTGGTATTAATGAACCCTACTTATGTCCATTACTCCAACGCCCCGCCTTCTAACAACCTAGTTTTCCTCAACTCCGCCGCCGCTAACCACCTCTCTTCCCCCCCTCATCTCTCTTACGCGCCACCCACTTCTCAACAATATGTCGGTATCCCTTTAGACCCTAGTAATAACTCCCATGATACCTCAACTTTGCATGGACCTGCGCTGCCAATTCATTACAATCTTTACAACCCGATTGACTCCGGTTCGGTTGTGCGTGAAACTCCACGCGCTCAACAGGGACTCTCTTTGAGTCTTTCTTCTCAGCAGCGACCAGGAGCGGTGTCCGGTGAAGATATGAGGATGTCAGGTGGGTCAGTTTCTGCAGGTTCCGGCTTGACAAATGGGACGTCAGGTATTCAAGGAATGTTGTTGAGCTCTAATTACTTGAAAGCTGCTCAAGAATTACTTGACGAGGTTGTTAATGTTGACAATAGAGGGATTAAAAATGGATTGTCCAAGAAAGGAACTAATGAAATTACAAGTAATAATAGCAACAAAGTTGCTGGAGATTCATCAGGCGGAGAAAGGTCAGCTGATGGTGGTAGAGATGCCGACAGTAAAGACAAGCCTGGAGCCGAGCTCTCCACGGCGGACAGGCAAGAAATTCAGATGAAGAAGGCTAAGCTTATTAGCATGCTTGATGAAGTATGTCGGCAGGTTTTTTTCTATATATATATACACACACACACACACACATATACAGTTGCCGATGAGATTTGTATATATAAAAGAAGAGATTTTTCAAATTTTTAAAAGGATTCTGATTCTCAAAAGATATTTTCAATCTTTAAGTTCTTGTCATCGAGTAGGCATCTCTGTTTTTTTTAGTATTTAAAGTTTCAGCTTTCCTTGAAATTTCATTTCCACAGGAAAGAGAACATTCCACTTTCCCATAAATATCTTTTATCAAATCATACATGTTCATCTTTAATCAAAACCTTATCACGAACTGAAAATAATAACGATAAAATTTAGAATAACATATAGAAATGAGTAGATTTTATTTATTGATTTGTTTTGTGATGTGAAGGTGGAGCAAAGGTACAGGCAATATCACCATCAGATGCAGATAGTGGTAACTTCATTTGAGCAAGCGGCAGGATTTGGATCTGCGAAGACATACACAGCCCTTGCCCTGGAAACAATCTCAAAGCAATTCAGGTGCTTAAAAGATGCAATAATTGGTCAAATTAGAGCTGCAAACAAATGCCTTGGAGAGGAAGATTGCCTTGGAGGAGGCAAGCTTGAAGGTTCCAGGCTTAAATTTGTCGATCATCATCTTCGACAACAACGAGCGTTGCAACAATTGGGTATGATCCACCATAATGCCTGGAGACCTCAAAGAGGACTGCCTGAAAAATCAGTTTCAGTTCTTCGTGCCTGGCTTTTCGAGCATTTTCTCCATCCGTAAGTACTTCCATCAGAATTTGATTAGAGTCGCCCTTTTTACTCCATTGTTGCTTTCCCTTTCCAATCTGCATACTTTTGTTGGTTTCAGTTACCCCAAAGATTCTGACAAGCACATACTTGCCAAGCAGACAGGACTTACCAGGAGTCAGGTATGCGGATAACTCAGGATTTTTCTGTTCTAGGTTTTCTCTGTTGTGTGAATCGCTCAGGTGAGTTCTTACGATTAAACCTTTTGTTTTCAGGTGTCTAATTGGTTTATAAATGCTCGAGTTCGGCTATGGAAACCAATGGTAGAAGAGATGTATTTGGAGGAGATTAAGGAGCAAGAAAGGAATGGATCAAAGGAAAAAACAAGCGCCAGTGAACAGATGGAAAATTCAGCTTCCAAATCAGAGAAATGTTCATCTGATGAGAATCAGATTAAAAGTTCCAAGTCTCTGGAAAGTTCCCCAAATCAGCATGTTCCTTCTGCAATTTCAATGTCCACCATAAATTCGACGTCTCCTGTAGAAGGACATGTTCCAAATCTGTCAGGATTCTCACTGATAGGATCATCAGAATTGGAAGGAATCACACGAGTCAGTCCAAAAAGACCCAGAAGCACTGAAATCATCCAATCAGCAATTACTGTTCCATCCATAAACATGGATATCAATTCAGGCACCACGAACAATGAGCAGATTTCGATCAAGTTTGGAAATGAAAGGCAGAGTGGCGATGGCTATTCATTCTTTACAGGTTTTGGGCAATACCCAATTGCAGAATTCGGAAGGTTTGACACAGAGCAGTTCACACCGCCAAGGTTTTCAGGAAATGGTGTTTCTCTCACACTGGGTCTTCCCCATTGCGAAAACCTGTCATTATCAGGTACCCATCAGAGTTTTCTTCCAAACCAGAACATTCATTTGGAGAGAAGACTACAAATTGAAGAACCAGATGAATTTCCAGGAATCAACACATCCACTCTTCAAAACCGGAAGAGATTTGCAGCACAATTGCTACCCGATTTCGTGACCTGATGATCATAATACAAGGCCATGGGAAAAGCAAGTAAAATGAAGGTTTCATCATGGCTTTCAGGACCTCTTTTCACCAGTTCTTGCTGTTCCAAGTCCAACCATCAGTAGGGTATAAAAGGATACTGCATGGTTTAGTGTAAGAAAGAAAATTTAGATAGAATAGATTCAATACAATGGCATGGAACCAACATTTTAGTTCTTAAGCAAGCTTTAGGATTTAGGGTATATATTGGGTTGGGGATTGTATATTATTTTTGCAAGCTTTTGAAGATATGGGTAGATGGATTTGATGTTAAAAGGGATAATTAATGGGGGTATACTAATATCATAAATGACTATGATTATCATGATTTCTGTACTATATACTAATCTTATCATGAAACACGATCGCAATGAATCTTAAAATATTCAGTCAAAAGATCATGGAGTTTAATGACGAAAAAGCTATGTGAAGTACATATGAGAAAAGAGATGCATGCATGTGGACTTGCAAGAGGTGAATTGGAGTAGATAAGGAATCCTCAGAAAAATTGGCAAAAAGCAAAACGGAGGCTGCATGATGAAGTGATTTTTCGAAAATACTCTTTGATCTTTGGGTTGCACAATCATTGACCGCTTGAATTAGGGAGAAAAAATCATTATTACAACATAAAATTATTTTGGTCAAATTAATGATATCTCGAGAAAAACTAATAAAAAATATCACTATTTTTCACTGAAAAATGAACTAATACGTATTAGAAAAATATAAAGATAATTCACTTGAATTAATACTAATCCATCATACTAAAATTAACTACATATATCATATAAGTTAATTTTAAATATATCTCTCATTACTTTTTTTTTTTAAATGTAGACTTATATCAATAGTTCATGAAAATGATGAAATCTATTAATTATTTTTAATTAAACGAAAGATATAAATGATTTAAGATCGATGAATTATATAATAAATAATTTTTTTTATTAAAATTAAAAAGTTTAAAAATATTAAAATTCGAGTTTTAATTGTAATGAAATCTACCAAAAACATTTTTCTGTGATTAATAGTAAATGGGAGTGATGATATAGTAATATATATTAAAGGGAGAGTCCACCATCATTCATATGTAAACCACTTTAATTAATATTTTAACCTAAGTTAATTAGGATATTAAACATGACGTAATGTTATTAAGGGGTATATATATATATATATATATATATAATATAGACACATATAGTTTAATAAATTTTGATTTGTTTAGCATTATCCACTTAAAATAGACTAATCTAATTTCTAACCTAAGGATATCGAGATGTCCCATGCCAGCTGTCACCAGCAACCTTCATTTATACAACTTTATTCTATTTTCTATGATTGGAGGTTATTAAAACTTTATATTTGATATTTCATATAATCTAATTAGTTATGTAATATAATAATTATTTTATTTTATTTTTAATTATATTTTTTGAATAATAAAAAAATTAATGTAATACATCATATAAAATTAAATATATTTTAATTAATATGTTATTGAATATATATCAAATTTCATGTATTTGTTTTTATATTTCTTCATTTAATAATATTACAATTATTTTATTAATAGTTAATTTATTAATAATTGATATAGTCATAAAAATAAAGATATATAACATTAAAATTAAATCATTTTAACTTAAATATGAAATTCATAATGTAATGTTATAATAAAAAATAAATAGTTAAAATATTAAAATTTAGAATAAAGATTCAAACATCATAATTCATGATTAGACACTGAAATTAAAAACCAAAATTTAAAATATTAAAATAATAAACTTAAAATTTAACATAAATGATAATTTTTAGTCTATAAAAATAAAATAATATATTGATTATATTACATTTCATTTATAATCTA
Organism: Dalechampia spathulata; assembly: GCA_948192965.1. NCBI lineage: Eukaryota > Viridiplantae > Streptophyta > Magnoliopsida > Malpighiales > Euphorbiaceae > Dalechampia > Dalechampia spathulata. Next base: position 32,439 of record CANYBF012385877.1, on the reverse strand, counting down.
TAATTCAAATATTGTAATGTAATAATGATTATACTATATTATGATATAAATAAAAATGTACATATTTCATATCTTTATTCTTCTAATTTTCAATACTATTCTACTACTTTCTCATCTTGGTTTTAATACATTTCATACATTTTCATGTATCATTTGCATTTAATATAGTTTGTGAAGTGGTTAATGATTTTATTGCATTTTGCCTGAATTTATGTATATTTTTATTTCAAATTATTAATCATTATATTTCAAATTAAATATTTGAATTTATAATTTTACATCATATAAATACCTCATTTTCTTGAGGTATAGGGTTCATCATCCATTAATCATTCATCTTCCATTTTTATCATTATCTCCTTCTTTTAATCTTTATTCTTTGGTTATTTTAAGTTACTTTAGATTTTTTCTAGGAATTTTCATAGCAACTTCCCTCTTCTATTCATTAAACCATTGAAACTTAAAGGAGATTAAGGTAAGGTCAAGATATAAACAAAGGAGGAAGAATCAAGATCAAATAAGTTTTATTGTTATTTTTATTTCTTCATTTCTTGATTATAATAATATTTTCAATTAACTTTGATGATTTGTATTAATGGATTATAAGTAGATATATATTAGAGATTGAATATTTAATTGTGGATTAGTTTGAATTTTTATTAGTTAGTGGTGATTTTGCATTATTGTTAATATTTATGATTAAATTGTGTCATGATGCTTAATGATTATATTTAGAATTTGAGCTCACTCAATTGCATATCTTAAATGATTACTTATGTTGAAATGTGAGTTAATTATTGGATAGAATGACATGAACATGACTGTAAATTATATGGAATAAAAGTTTAACTTATTAAGATTAATTTTGAATAAAAATAATTAATGTATTTTAATTAACTAATTATTATAGAAGTATGCAGTTAATTAATTGTAATAGATTAATTAGATCTTGGAAAAAGCTAGTTAATATTTTTGTTATCCACTTTCACATAATTATCATCTCATTTAATATTTGATTACTATGATTGTCAAATGAAATCCTATTTGAATATTCAATCTCAATAAATGAAAAATTGTTAGAAATATCACAATTTATAAAATAGTTTAACATATTTTTAAATCTTATCTTAAAAATCAGTTTTAAATATCTAGTTAATATAAAATTTATTGAATTTAATAGTCAATATATCAATCTTTGATAGGACTGACATCATTTATATTATAATTACAACCTATATCATCATTTATATTATAATTATGATCTATATAAATGATCGTAAATTTAAAATTTGTGAGATAATTTTACTACCACAAAATACATCAATCACATCACACTTTTGATTATATTACATAATAATATATTTTACCAAACATATCAATAATTTTGACCCGGGCTTCGATTTGAGTAAAGGATGGTGGTTTCCGTTTGCAGCATGGGAGGGGTGGCTTGGTTAGCTTTAACCCCGTTTAAATCTGTCTTGTTCTGTTATAACGGTCGTTAGAGATAGTCCATTAACTTCATCTCCTCTGAATTGTTCAAAGCTTACTTATCATATGCCATCAACTCATCTTAAATATATAACAATGCTGGAATTTAAAAGAGTTATGACCATCACTCTGGAAACTGATTTCGAATATGTGCTCTCATTATCGTATTGTAGTGGAAAGATCGATGAACTATACAATATGAATTCATTGATCTAATATTACATACAAAGAGAATGCCTGTAATCCATTCGAATGGTGCGTTCTTCCCATTACCAAAGCTTTGACATCTCCAGGTGAATGCAAACAGATTAGCCCGAATTATCTGTGTTTTTTATGCTGAAGTTTCTCTTTATATCTGCCAGTCTTCTCTTGGCAACCTTTGATCTGTAGCACCATACCTCGAACGCCTCTGTAAAGTCCGGGTAGCGAATATGCTTGTTACCTAACCACTCGGCCAAAATCTCTGCCTGATCTCCTGAAGGTAATGCAAGAACTACCGATACAAATGCAGATTCTAAGGACTGCCATAGTTCACCGTCTACCTTAAGCTCCACGTTGTCATCATCGTCGTTAGCAGTTGCAGCATCGATTAAAGGCTTCATAGCCCTCACAAATGGAAGCCAAACCTTCACCACATGAAATCGCTTGGTGGTCGGTAATATAACAGTGCCATACCCTATGGCTTCCAAAACCTTTGCTGCTACCTCAATTACCTTCAACTTTATCTCAACTGTTAGGGCTTCTGAACTTGCTCGCTCCACAACCTTCAGTATCTTAACCGATGCATCGACCCAACTGTTGACGAATTCAAACATGATTTCCAGCTTACTTATAATCTGACAGGCCCATGACATGTCTGAAAGATGAGATTGAAATGATTGCATCTTTCCAGATTCACAAACTGGTTCTACAGTTTTATGTGATAAAGTCTCTAATAAACTGTTAAATCTGGAGAACATTCCCCTCACGCATTCTTTAACGAAGGATTTTATCTCATTGTCAGCCGTTAATAGAGGGGCATCATCGTCTTCTGTTAGCATGTATTCAATCTGCTCTTGTGCAGAAGTTCTAAGGTCATTATTGTGCGAAGCAGGAGGTGATGTAGCAAACTGAACAGCTGACAGAAAAATCCTCCTTATAGCAGATGGATTGACCGGTTGTAGACGGGCAAGAATTGGTTCTGCTTGTGGCCCCATGACCGGTATGGTCCTTAAAATCTCTTCCTCCTCGGATTCTTCCCAAGGAACCGCTTCCATGTAATATACACATGCGGTGACAATCTGAGGGCTTCCAAGCTCAACAGCCACCCGCAGAATGCCAAGGGCGTTGTTCACGCCATGCCATATATCATCTGATGATCTATCGAGAGCCATATATAGAAGGCGAAGGAAATTGACATGGTGATCAAAGTCTAACTCTTGGCAGTAGACTTCAACACAATTTCGTGAATCAATAATCTGGCATGTTGGCCAACTCTCTGAAAGACGATCAGCAAAATACTTGCTCTTCTCTACCAAGATGTGAGAGTGACAATACAACCATTCATCTCTGCCTTCGTCAGTTCGTAGCCTGACAACAACATCACTTGTTGATCGATCACCAATCCTACTCGGTGCCTTCATATGAATGACCGGATATTGAGCAAAAATACGGAAAAAGAGTTAACAAACTAACATCTAAGCGTCAACTGAGAAGTGAAAAACACATGGCAACAGCTCTTACGCCAATCTCAAGAGCAAAAGTGATAGCCATACATAAAGAAAGCAAGACAATAAAAACAACACAAGGGCTATTCCCCTGCAGCCAGAGTGTCAGTGTTTAATTGGAAGAAAAAAGCCGGAAAATACGGGAATTCAAATGCCTAAACTTCAATTCTTTTTTCCACATGTACTTCACTAATACCGAAAAATCGTATATCAATTCAAAAATACTCAAACAGGGATTCCTATCTCCTTGCAAATGAATGAGAAAGTCAATCTTCCACAAGCAAAGATGATCTAAGGTTGCATTTTGATTAAAAGAAGGAAATTCAGTTTTGTAATTCAATTCACCATCAAGCAAATCAAGAACCTAATTCCCATTCAATCATCCAACAAACGAAAACGCATCAATTATAGAATCTCTAGTAACTTTAAAATCCTCGCATATCCAAGTAGACCTTGAAATGGAAGACCAAAACATTAAAAAGCAAGTTCAAAAACTTGGAAAATGCATTAAAATAAGTGAACGGGAGAACTTACATGTGAACCCATAAAAGCAACTTGCACTAACAAGGATTCCTCTCACGCATTATGGCTCCAATAAATGAATGAAAATCTACAAGATTTCGAGAAAAACATGAATAAGGAAAACAGAAAAAAGACGAACACATCGCTTTACATGCAACTTTTCAGTATCAATGGATCGCTACTCGCACATTATTCATCAAGAAAGAATTGAAAACGTAAAGAAACACAAAGTGGGAAGTGGGTTAGTGTAAAACAACAAACAAGCAAAAGAAATACACATAAAGGTTAGAAATTTCTGCAAAAAATTGCTAATTGAAGCAAACCCATCAACAGATTACAGAGACATTACAAAACCCGTGAATCATTCTGCACAAAAGCACCATCTTCCACGGCAGAAAAAATAAACACCTTCTTGAGTTCATCAAATTAAGAGTTCGAAACTGAATGAAACTTGTTGAAGCAGAGACATGCAAAAAAAAAAAAGGTAAAAAGAATTAAAACAAATAGAATTTAAAGAGAAAAAGGAAAAGCAAACCTTTGTTTGAATCGTAATGTTGTTGTTTCTTCACTGAATGTTGATCCGTAATTGATGATAACATGGTAATCGGCAAAAGCGTCAACAATGAAATGAAAGGGGATTTCCTGGTGAGTTCTATGATCCATCTTGGGCTTGTGTCTATTAAACTGGGCCTCACTATCTGTAAGCAAGTGTAGCCCTTTTTAATTTTCTAAAAATTAGAGATTTTTTTTTTGTCAAAATGATTAAAATTTTATACAAATATCAAAATTTTTAAAATTTATAAAAATAATACATTTTTTAAAAAAGAATTCATTATCATTATCATTATCATTATCATCATTATCGATTTCATTACCCGTTTCAACCAAACCAAAATAAAAAAGAAGTCAAAATCAATTTACATACCATTATCATTATTATTATATAGTAAGGTTTGGGTTGTAATTTCATGCATCTTCTTGCTTAGGGATATATGATTCTATGATTTGGAATTTAATTTAATTTTTTTTTAAATTTGAAAATTAAAATTAAATCAAATTTCTTATTTTAAAATTAATGGATCGAATCAAATCAAACATTATTTTTATTTTATTATTTTAATTTTAAAATCAAAAATCTTAGTTTTTAAAAATCAAATCAACCAAATATTTTTTAAAATTAAAAAATGTGAATAAAAATGGTGGGATATTAGATTGATTATTTGCTTTTCTTTTATTTTCTTTTTGGGTAGACACAGATAAAAACATAGATGAAATTTGTTAATATATAGTGTTATAATAAATGTATATGGTTTGATCCCTTTTCCATTTCGTTACGTTTTATGTTTCCATGATAAATTGGAATTGTCCTCCTAAAAGAAATTATAATTAAAATTTTATTTTATGTCTTATGATATAATAAATCAAATTAAATATTGATTTTTTTATATACTAAAGATAATAAAAATCAATATATTATATCTTTCATGGTATAAAAAGCTTTCATAATTAAAAAATTTTAAGTAAATATCTGGTAAAAATTAATATATGCATATATTTGTGTTTATACGGGGATAAGTATCGGTTTTTTTATTAATTTTTGTGAAAAATTTAAATTAAACTAAATAAATCAAAAATTAAACTTATAAAATTGAAATCTAACTAAAACTATCAAAAATTGAATAAACTAAAAATCAAATCTATAATAACCAAAATTGAATCAAATATTTTAAAAATTGAAAAATTAAATAAAAAAATTTAACCTATAAATCAAAAATTGAATTTATAACGATAAAAATCATAATAATAATATAAAATAATATTATTTTATAATTCAATTTTTCAATTTTTTTTGATTATTTGATTGCTCATTATCTTTAAACAGATTAAAAAATAAAAAATAAAAAATAAAAAAATTGAAATAAAAAAATTAAATATTATTGATTTAATTAATTTTTTTGATTTTTTAATAATTTTTACTGTTGGTAATTTCCATATGATTAAATAAAAAGGAAATTATGGGTAAAATGACATTTTCTTAAAAAGGGCAGAGGGTGTCTTCCACGTTGGTGTAAGGAGGGACCCTACAGAAGGACCAGAAGGTGGATAAGATAGAATTAGGAGATACGGGAATCACCCGCACGGGTGTAGCCCAGTTGGTACTCGGGTGGGTGTTGAGACCTAAGAATCCACGGTTCGAGTCCTGGCAGCTGCAGTGTGGGAGTTTCACCCTCTGGGTGAGCTCCTTGTGGGCACTAGGATCTGGACCCCATCTAAGAGGCCGCTGGAGTACCGTGATTTACCTCCCTTACGATGCTCGTCGGGTCGGACGGTAGGGGCCCTTGGGGTGAGGGAATCACCTTTAGAGACCTAAGGAGATACGGGAATCAAAGGACTTTAGAGGCAGCTGGAGCCGCCGCCAAAATGCACCCAAACCCAATATTATTATTATTATTATTATTATTTAATTTTATCAATGTCGGCATCACCCTTCTGTTCGTTCTTCTATCCATTCAAAAACCCCCCACACTTTTAACACATGACCTATACAAATGGGTCCATCTTTTATCATCCTCTAGATACCCCAACCACCAAAATACATACAAAAATACTTGTATTGTTAGGATGATAAAAGAGATTATATCCTTTAGTATTATCTATCTATACTTGTCTAAATAGATTCGTTTTTATTGACATAATCGGAATCAAAACTCGTTCTGACATGCATCACATCCTAATCTTTTTAAGTAAGATTCTTTAATAAAATAATATTATTATATTTAATATTAGTTTCATGCAATTTTTTAGTTGTAAATTCAGTTAAAACTCTCCTCAAATGAGAAAAGTCGTACATTTCTTCTCCTTAGCTTGCATTTTTCCGTGTTTTGACTTTCAAAAGATCGCCTCTTTCTGCCAACTCGTATATAAAACTATCCCATCTCTTCCCCTTTCTTCTCCAAGCTTCTCCATCAAAACCTAGAAAACCAGCAATCAATCCATCGATCCATCAATCCCCAATTGTTTTTCTTGTCCACTCCCCATCTGGGTTTTTCCTGAAATCTCTTCTTTTCTCTCATTTCAACAGTTTTCATTGATTTCTTATATGGAAGATATCGATGTCCCTCCGTATTTTCTTTGCCCGATTTCTCTCCAGATCATGAAAGACCCCGTCACGCTACAAACTGGTATAACTTACGATCGTGAAAGCATCGAAAAATGGCTGTTCTCAGGGGAAAATCACACATGCCCAGTTACAAAACAGCAGATTTCTGACTACGAGTTGACTCCAAATCTAATTCTTGTGCGTCTGATTCAGTCTTGGTGTATTCTTCACGCTTCTCATGGTGTTGAAAGAATTCCAACTCCTAAACCTCCAATCAGTAATCGTCAGATTGCTAAGATTCTTAAAGAAGCTAAGTCGTCTCCTCTGCAACAGGTTAAGTGTTTGAGAAAGTTACGTTCGATAGCCAATGCCAACGAGGCAAATAAAAGATGCATGGTGGCTTCTGGTGTTGTTGAATTCCTGGCTTCTATTGTTAACAATGTTGATTCTTTATCGTTCGAAGAAGTTTGTGAAGATAGTGTTGGAATCGAAGTTAGCAGACCGATTGACGAGGCGGTGAGCATTCTTTATAGTCTTCAGTTATCAGAATTGGGTCTTAAGCTTCTTACAGGCAAAAATGGAGAAATCATTCAATCATTAATGAGGGTTATGCGAAATGGGAGCTATGATTCTCGAGCTTATGCTGTTATGTTGTTGAAATCGGTGCTTGAGGTTGCTGATCCAGTGCAAGTTATCAGCTTAAAACCTGAGATTTTGGTTGAGATAGTAGGAGTTTTAAGCGACAAAATCTCACATCAAGCATCAATATCTGCATTACAATTGCTTGTGAACATATGTCCATGGGGGAGAAATCGGATCAAAGCAGTGGAAGCTAATGCAGTATTTGTACTGATCAATCTTCTTCTAGATTCAACGGAGAAAAGGGTATGCGAAATGACATTAACAATTCTTAATTTCCTATGCCAAACAGCAGAAGGAAGATCCGAGTTATTGAAGCATGGAGGAGGATTAGCAGTGGTGTCAAAGAAAATATTAAGAATTTCTCAATTGGCAAATGAAAAGGGAGTGAGGATTCTATTATCAGTATCTAATTTCTCAGCAAATTCCAGTGTTTTACAAGAAATGTTGCAGGTCGGAGTTGTAGCCAAATTGTGCTTGGTGGTTCAGCTAGATTGTGGAAGAAATACCAGAGACATGGCTAGAGAGGTTCTCAAATTGCATGCCAGAGCTTGGAAGAATTCTCCATGCATGCCTCGAAATCTTCTGTTTTCTTATCCAGTTTAATTGCAACAAAAACAAAAAAAAACCAATAGTTTGAATCCATTTTCATATTTTCATTCATATCTTTATATATGAATCAAATACATACAAGAAAAAGGATTTGATTCATGTATAAAAATATAAACCAGATTAGATAATTGAATTGTTAATATATATATAAGTATATTTATTTTTCAAATAGATGAATATAATTACCATTATTTTTGATGGACCGAATGAACAATAAGATCCAAGTAATAATGATTCTTTCACTGTTGTGAATTTAAATGAAATTCTAATGAATTAAAATCCATATATATCAATTTTCAATATTATAATTCTTTAATTCAACTGTAAGCTCGTTAAATAATTTTAAAAAATATTATAATAAAATATTATATTTATAAATAAATTTTTTAATATAGATAAAATTATTAAAATATACATTTAATTTTTTTCGAAAATGTATGACAGAAATTTAATTACGTAGGATGATACGTAAAAGCTAAGTCGGTTGAAAAATAACTTATTTATTTATTTATTTATTATGTTATATTGTGACTGCTATCAATTTCATTCCAAATTTTCCTTGATAAATAATTTAAGAAAAATAAATCAATTTAATAAATTAAAGTCTGCTATCAAAAAACAAACAAACCAGCGGTATTGCATTGGGTCCCAAAGGATGCACTCAGCGAATCAAAATTTCATGGTGGCTAAGTGTCAAATTTCTTAATATAATTAAAATTAAAATTAAAAATAATATAGTATAGATGAGGCCATCCATGTTTTCATATGTTAGAATCCTTTTGTGCTGTATTTTGCATCGAGAGCCAATACTCGCACTTGTTGACTGAGATCAGATCCGGATTTACCCACCTAGGGTTGGATCATAGGTCCAAGATTAAGGGAACGTAAGCACCGAAACCTGGATTATCAAAAAAAAGAATGCTTTTTCCTTCAAAGGATATCTTACACCCTTTTATTTTTTTATTTTGTTTTGAATGCAATTAATAGACCTCACCTTGGAGATTCCATTCAAAACCAACTTGCTTCCACATGATCTTTGACTTCACCATCTCATATATATATATTTATTTGATTTACTAGTTAAATTAATACTTTAATCAAGTTGATTTACCAATAATACTTACAATTAAAAGTTAAAACATTTTTAACTTATATTCCCAAATTCTTTTTTAAGAAAAGATATATTTATATGTTATTAGAAAATTAAAATAACTAAAATTTTAAAATTACTATAGATTAAATATATTGATTTATTAAATTTCTAGAATGTCTTAAATTATTTTAATATTTAATATTTAATATTATCTAATATTTCCATAATTCTATACTTTTAATTACGGCCGTTGAATTTTGGTAGCACATGTTCATATTCTTCAGCCGTTTTAGCCTTGATATAGTTATTAGGATACCCACGTGCCACATGTCCACGTCTAAGAGAAATTTGACAATTTCGTTCATTATTTTATTTATTTATTTTTATCCACTCTACTTAAATTTAATTCATATTCGAATGTAAATTAAATTAATTAAATTTGAATAAATTTAAATATAAATACCAATTTGTTATAATGAAAAATCACTATCATTTATATAATTAATCTAAAAATAATTGATTTATTCGAAAAGTCTGTTTTTATATATTCCATCAAATTCTTGATCCCTCCGTCCAGAATGAGTGAGATATTCGCAGAGCAACGAGTCCTACATAGAGATACACGCATGGCTAGTAAAGACTTGGACATGTTCAGTTTCAGAGTAGTGACATTGGAAATTGCTTGCGGAAGAAGAAACCACCGAAATGAAGATCCTTTGCGGCTGGTGAAAACTAAGCTTGGACATACTACACAGCAGGAAATGTTCTTCATGCAGCTCATGATAGACTGGACATGGAATTTTTCAGGAGATGATGAAATGCTTGCTGCCTATAGACGAGGAAAGACCTGTCATCGGACAAGTAGTTCAGTTTCTCCAGTTCAAAACTCCACTGCCAGAACATTCCACATACAATGCATGATCCTGTTTCCAATCTTTCCAAGCCCGTCTGTGTTCAGAATCTTTTATTCAGGTGTTTGAAATTACTCCTAAACGGCTGAATCTTGTATGATTATTCAAGTCGAAAAGCTACAAGATAAAACACCAAGTAGCTGTCAGAATGAGAAAGAAAAGAATATATAAACATTGGATGTCAACATTGAGTTGTTGTTGGATATGTTCAATGAATTAAATTATTTTAAGGTCCCCTTGTTTCCTTGTTTGAACTTTGTTAAAACCAAAATTTTGGCAGTTCCATGTTCTTAAGAGCTGTATCTGATATGAAACATTATCAATCTCTCCAAACTTGCATTTCCTGTCAGAAAATTCTACGTTCTTCCCAAGTTTCCAGGCATGTTTCCTATTTCATTTCTCGAAAACTGTATTCTCTTCACTGTTTTGTTTCTTCTACCTTTGTTTGGTTATCCATTTTCCTTCGAAATAAGTAACTTCACAGCAGATGGGGAAAATATGTTTTATGAAGGAGATGCAATCACTCAAAATGGAACTATTCAGCTTGTCAGTTCAAGAGATTGGGAGTGTCGGGTTGGTCATGCTTCATATGCCGATCCTGTACGTTTATGGGATTCTTCTTCTGGAAAAGTTTCAGATTTCACTACCCATTTCTCCTTCACCATTTACACCAACAATAATTCGTTCTGTTGTGATGGATTTGCTTTTTACATTTCTCGGCATGATTATCTGATTCCTGCCAATTCTGCTGGTGGGTATCTTGGATTGTTCAATTCTACCATGACACGAAACCAAATTCTCATAGTTGAGTTTGATACTTATTCCAATGAATGGGATCCACCTGTAACTCATATAGGGATTAATGATGGTACCCTTATTTCAGATGTTTATGTTGATTGGGATACTGCCTCGATTGATGGCAAGGAAGCTTATGTTTGGGTATCTTACAGTGCGACTACCAGAAATCTTGATGTGTTCTTGACTTACGAGAAAAATCCTGTTTCTCCGGGAAATTCGACGTTATCATACACCATTGATATGAAGGAAAGTCTTCCTGAATGGGTCAGAATTGGATTCTCATCTTCAACTGCGCATGTCTTTCAGCGAAGTACTATCAGTTTATGGAAATTCACTTCAAACTTGGATTCCACTTTGATAACCGGAACAAAACATGGTAAGATGAAGATAATTGCACTAGAAGTTGGTTCAGTTTCTTTCCTTCTCTTGATGCTTTCAGGAGGGATTATGTATTTTCTTGTCAGAAGAAAACAAAGCATCAAAAATGCCCATGCTTCTGCTGGTAATCTGTTGAAAGATGATCTCGAAAAAGGTGCTTTTCCGAAGAGATTTTGCTACAGAGAGTTAGAGATGGCTACCAATGGCTTTGCAGATCATATGAGATTAGGCCAAGGAGGGTCCGGTCGTGTTTACAGAGGAATGTTAAATAAGATTGGACGTTTAGTTGCTGTGAAAAGAATTTTTCCTGAATCTTTCAATGCTGAGAAAATTTTTGTAAATGAAGTGAAGATTATCAGTCGTTTAATACAACGAAACTTGGTGCAGCTCATTGGATGGTGTCATGAACAAGGAAATTTCTTGCTTGTTTATGATTATATGCCTAATGGCAGCCTTGACACTCATCTATTTGGTAACCAGAGAACTTTATCCTGGAAGTTGAGATACAAAATAGCAATAGACCTGGCATCAGGAATTCATTACCTTCATGAAGATGCAGAGCAGTGTGTTCTTCACAGAGATATCAAATCAGCTAATGTACTGTTGGATACAGATTTCAATGCCAAGCTTGGTGATTTTGGAGCTGCCAAGCTTGTTGATTCCAGGTTGAGAACTCAGATGACAGGCGTTGTTGGAACTTTTGGGTATCTTGCTCCTGAATATGTAAATGAGGGAAGGGCTAGCAAAGAGTCGGACATGTTTAGTTTTGGCATTGTGGCGTTGGAACTTGCTTGTGGAAGAAGGACATTTCAGGATGGAGATTACCATATGCCATTAGCAAAATGGGTTTGGCAACTTTACCTGTCAGGAAATATTCTCAATGCAGCTGATGAAGGATTGAACTTGGATTTCGATAGAGAGCAAATGGAATGCTTGTTGAAGGTCGGATTATGGTGCGCTCATCCGAAAGACAAAGAAAGGCCAAAAGCAGGTCAGGTCATTAAGATTCTTCAGCTTGAAATGCCAGTTCCAGATCTTCCAAATGATGCACATGATTCTACTACAGTCCCTGCTCCATCACAGCAATTTCAAAATGATTCTCTGAATCAGTCACTTTTATGTTCTAGCTGTCAAGGAACCATTCAATCCAAAAGCTTAAGCTATTAGACGAGATCAAAGAATGTTTTAATACATCTCTAATACTAGGTAAGATAGTTCTGGTTCACGAGTTGATGTTCCTTTCATTCTTATATTCCTGTTTGCACCCTTTTTGCTTCAGGAATTGCTGTTGTAATCATTTCCTGGTTCCTGTGTTTAATTCAGGAGCTCCTGTTCCATTCATCTTCTCAACAATTTTCAAATCTAAAACCTGTCACAATCTGTAAATATATAGGCAGCAACTCGAAGATTCCTTGATTCTTGATTAATTGACTTCTGCCGGAATGAAAATACATTCTGTAATTGTGCTTGTTGACAAAGTCGCTAACATCAAGCATCGCGAGTGCTATAAATCTCTGGAACTCTCACCGGAAAACCCGCAGAATTCACCACCCAGTTCTCATTCACTGTTGATACAACCGGTGAGAACCCATTTTTTCTGATGGCTTTGTCTTTTTCGCTGCTCCTCTTAGCTATCAATTCCCCAGCAGAAACTCGTCAGGTGGTTACCTTGGATTATTCAATTCGTCCAGGATGATGAATGGAGTGTTACAATTGTTGATACCGTCATCTCATGATGAAAGCAAGTGAATCAAGTAACATTCATAATAGATTTGGTTGAATATAGATTTTAGGAGAGTAACATGATGTATTGCAAATAGTATCAAAATGGAGATCATGAGATTTATTTTAATTGCTTCTGATGAACTGATACATTATTATTATTATTATTATTATTATTATTATTATTATTATTATTATTATTATTATTATTATTTAAGGATAATAATTGATTAAATTTTTATTCATTAGAAGTTTTAAATGTGTTTGAGGAAATAATTTTTTAAAATTCATTATTTATGCAATAATTTCAAAAATATATATTTTCATATTATATTATGCTTTCTAATTATTATTTCACAAAATTTCTTTGATATATTTGTCATTGCAAAGTTAGAATACACCAACCATAGTATTACTTAACACTATATTATTTATAAAAACATCACTTAATTTTATATAATTAATTAAATGATTTTATATATATTTTAAAAATTATTGAAAATTAGTTTGTGTATTATTAATTTTTTCATTATCTTGTTATTTGGAGTATGATGAAATCGTCAAAAACAAAGAATAATTCAATAAAAAAAATTAAAATTAAGAAAATAAACCATTTAAATATGAAAATATAATAATATAAAAAATTGATGAAATGAATTAATTTTAATAATTTAAACACAGAATAATCCAAAAATTGCACTGGTCGTATACGATCGTTTGTGAACATCAACGCTGGAGTGATTTGTCTCTAGTCACTAAGAATTAACTTTATTTTATTTTATTTTTTTAATACACACATTAGATTTTATGTTTATCATAATAATTAATTATTTAATTTTAATATTTACAATATTTTCAATTAGGGATATAAATAAGTTGAGCTGTTTGTAAATTATTTAGAATTTAATATGATAGAAACTTGTTTACATTCATCTACTAATGCTTGTTCAATAAATAAATCAAATTCAAACTAGATAATACTCGATTCAATTCATTCATAAACTGATTCAATAAAAAGCTTATGAAATAGATACGAATTTTGATTTTCCTCAAACTATCTTCATCATCATATTAATTAATGTGTGTAAAAAATGATCATATGATAGAATGCATTTGATTCATATTAACATATGTAAAAAATCATCATATTAATTAATATATGTAAAAACTGTCTTCATCATCATCATTTGATTCATATAATATATGCATTTACTTGGAAACTTCTCAGGCAACTTCCATACTTCAGACTGTAGGTTGAAACAAACATTCAAAGTCTGGCTAACAGAAAATAATTGATAGTATTTCTCGATAAATCATAAAAATTATTTTATTTCATATCGATATATAATATGCTAAATTGAAATTTTTTTTACTTGTTTTATATTTCGATTAATTAATTATTTTATATTAAATATTTATTGAAGTGGATGATATTATCCGACAAGAATATGCTTTCTCCGACTTCTCAGCTTCTTTGAGAACCTTGTAAGTTAACAAAACGATGTCGGACATCTAACATTGGTCCCAGGGTCGATAGTTTCGGGGAAAGCTTCCATAATTATAAAAATATTACGTTGGCTTGTAGGCATTGTTAATCCCATCGAGTATATTTCCAGCTACAAATCTCTCGTCTCCAATCCTTATGCCTATATAACATGGCTATGCGTTTAGAATAACCATTCACCCGTCTAATCTCCAGGTTCTGATGAAACCTGTCAGGTTTCTTTCTTCCTGATATGATATGATTCGCTGCATTTTTTTCCACATTATTGTTCTCTGTCAGTTATTTCACCATTCTGTCGCAGTTTCCTTCAGCATATCTCACTTTGATTCTGCCGTTACCTCCATAATTTGCGAAGGAGATGCCTTGCCTTCAGATGGCGCCATTGAACTCATCAACCGCGTGGATTTTACTTGCCGGGTTGGCCGCGTTTTTTACGCAGATCATGTGCCCTTATGGGATTCCACTACTGGAATATTAACAGATTTCACTACCAGGTTTTCTTTCACCATTGATACCCTGGGTGCCAGTCTGAATCAATATGGCCATGGGATTGCCTTTTTCCTTGTTCCTCTTGACTTCCAAATTCCACCAAACTCGAATAACGCATTTCTGGGATTGGTGAACTCTTCTGCCAAGGGGGCCTTGTCAGGATTGCCAGTAATTTTTGTTGAATTTGATACTTTTGTGAATCATGGTTGGGATCCACCAGTTCAGCATGTTGGGATCAACAATAATTCTATTTTCTCTTCAGTTTATGCAAGTTGGGATGCAGATTCGTATAGTGGACGGACTGCCAATGTTTTGGTAACTTACAATGCGACCACCAAGAATCTAAGTGTTTTCTGGTCATACGATGAAAATCCTGTATACACAACCAATAATACTCTATCTTGTCAAATCGATCTTAAGCAAGTTCTTCCACCATGGGTCAGAATCGGATTTTCAGCAGCTACGGGCCAGTATATGGAGCGAAACACCATCAACTCCTGGGAGTTCTCTTCAAATTTAATCCCAGTTGATAATGGTCCGGGCCATGATCCATTTCACATCAAAGGATTAAAACTGGCTCCATCTTGGATATTGGTTATTGTTCTAGGCTGTATCCTTGCGGTCCTTGGAGTTGTGGGTAGCAAGTTTGCATTCAAGAACAGAAAAAAAATATTAGAAAAAATGCTAAAATGCTTTGGAAAGAAGGCTAGTCGTTCTCTGAATACTGACCTGGAAAGAGGAACTTTTCCGAGAAGCTTCAGATATGAAGAACTTGACAAGGCCACCACTGGGTTTGCAAGGCAGTTAGGTGAAGGAGGATCTGGACGAGTATATAAAGGAGCATTGACTGATGAATGCTGTATAGTTGCTGTCAAGCAAGTTTCCGTCGAATCAGAGGATCTATTTATCAACGAAGTAACAGTCATAAGAAGTTTAAAACACCGAAACCTGGTGCGGTTCCTGGGATGGTGTAGTGAGGAAGGTAAACACTTGCTTGTTTTTGAATACATGCCAAATGGTAGCCTTTATGATCATCTTTTTGGCAACAAAAGACCCCTTCCATGGAATTTACGATACAGTACAATGTTGACATTGGCCTCAGCTCTTAAATATCTTCATGAAGATGCATACGAATGCATTGTTCACAGGGATATCAAACCAGAAAATATATTGTTTCGTGATGATTTCACAGCTAAAGTTTGCGATTTCGGGCTGGCTAAGCTTGTCGACGGAAGCTTGAAAACTGAAACAACTAATCCATTGGGCACTCCAGGATATGCGGCTCCTGAATACCAGAAATATGGCAGGGCTAGTAAAGAGTCAGACATGTTTAGTTTTGGGATAGTTGCGCTGGAAATGGCGAGCGGAAAGAGGAACAGAAAAATAGGCGATACTTCAGAATTGGTAAGGGAGATTTGGACACTGTATAAACAAGAAAAACTTGTGGAAGCAGCTGACGGGAGATTAAACGAGTTTGATGGTAAAGAAATGGAATGCCTGATGATAGTGGGATTAAGATGCACGCACCCAGTTGACAAGGAAAGACCTTCTGCTGCACGAGTAATTCAGTATCTTAACTTTCAAGCACCATTGCCAAAACTTCCACCAATGATGCATGATCCCGTATTCCCTTTCAAGTCAGATTTAGATAAACGGTTTACTCGGTGACCAAGAAACCCAAGGATTCCTTTCTGTCACTTTGTTTTGTAGACAAGGATGCGGTCGGTCATTGTTATAGCTAGATTCTTATCATTAGTTATCGGCTTGTTAGCATTTTATTCTCCAGATTCTTGAGGATGATACGTTGCATTACATCGTGAATCTGTACAACTATCTAAAGCATGATCATGAATTCCTTTGCTTCCTTTCAAGAAATAAAATTTTAGATTCATCATTCTAGCCCAATAAAAATTTCGATTATCTAAATCCATTTAGATTTATTTCAATCATTTTAACCGAAAAATCTAAATCCGTTTAGATTTATTTCAATCATTTTAACCAAAAAATTTGGATTTTATTCTGATTGTGATGATTTTCAATTCTAATTTTTTATTTCATTCATAAATTTAGATAATTATATAAATTAAATTTATTAATTTTTTAAAATAAAATAATTCACACACATTTTTGAAGAATTGCTAATTCTTTCATATTTATTATCTATAGAAAAAATACATTTCAACATATAATTTTAAATTCTAATACATGAGATATATGAATTTGAAATATATCATTTCCAAAATGCATGTATGTATGTATATGTATATTATAGATATACATACACATTTATCATTTACACACATTTATCAGGTTGGAGATGCATTTTATAAAATCATGTAGAATCTAGAAAATTTATGTAATATAATTAATTTAATATAATAAAAAATATAATATAATGTAATTATCATTATACTATAATAATTATAAATATAATTAATATATTATTTTAAATTATATAAAAATTAATTAAATTTTAAATTTTTTATTGAAAATTATAATTAATGATTGATCTTAAATATCAATTTTGATATTTTGATATTTTAATTTTAATTTTTGATGTATAATTTCTGAATAAGCAATCCAAATACTCAAAACCTTGTTTTGCTATTTGGATGTTTGAATATCCATCTGGAATCATGATTTGAGTATCTTGAAAAAACCAAATCAAATTGAGGCTATCAAGCAAACAAAACATACAAGATCTACCATAGAAGGATTGCGAAAACAGCTGACAGGATGATACTGTACTGCATTTGTGTTGGAAAAAAACACCGGCAATGTAATAAAATCACAACCACAATTTCTAATCTTTTTCCCTCTTCGTACAATCAAAATATCAATCAATCAACCAAACCAATCAACGATATCAAAATACGCAATTAGCCAAGCAAACAATCACAAAATCAACACCAGCAATTTTTACGTGGAAAACCCGAAACGGGAAAAACCACGGGACCGTAGCCACTTCAAAATTCCACTATAATCAAAATAATGGGATCAATAAGTTCATCTCTAGCTCAACTAGAGGTATACAACAAATCAACATAATAACCAACTCAATTGACAAATCAAATCATCAATAATAGCAACAAAGAAAAGTGTCAATCTCATCAAAACCGAGGAACCTTTGAACGATCAGCTCCGTTCAAGTTGAAGAGCTCAAATTCGAGAACAACATATCAAAAAATCATCCCGATCGGGTAAGAAATCGTCATCCGATAAAGGTTACAAAGATCAAACCTCACCTTATTTTTCACTTTTTCCCTCTCGGCAGAAGCTACTGTCAAAACTATCATTTCTTTTTTTTTTTTTCTTTTTTGACTTTTGGCCACACCTCTCGTCTGCCCACACTCCACCCACACTCCACCCACACTCCACGCACACTCACTCTTTTTATTTTATTTTCTCACCCACTCACACACCAAGTCAACAAAAGAGGCAAATTAACATTAAACAAAAAAAAAAGGCGGATTCGTTCTGTAATAAATGTGAAGGTTGTACAGGAAAGATTACATCATGTGCATCATTTGGAAGATCTGGAATAGTTACTTCGTTCCTGAGAAACTTGATTACTTGTGCTGCTTTTGGTCTTTCCTTGTCTTTCGGATGAGCACACCATAGTCCCACCTTTAACAAGCTTTCCATCTCTTCCCTGTTGAAATCTGAGTTCAACCGATCATCTGCTGCTTCCAGGATTTTTCCTGCAAGATAAAGCTCCCATACCCATTTCGCCAATGGCAGGTAATGCTCCCCATCTTTATGAATTCTTTTTCCACTCGCAATTTCCAATGCCACTTTTCCGAAACTAAACATGTCCGATTCTTTGCTTGCTTTACCTTCATAAGTATATATTCTGGTGCCAGATAGCCGTATGTCCCCACAATTCCTGTCACTTGAGTCCTTAATAGAGGATCGACAAGCTTAGCAACTCCAAAATCTCCAAGCTTGGCTTTGAAATCTATGTCCAGCAATATGTTGGCAGATTTTATATCTCTGTGAATGATGCAGTGCTCGGCATCTTCGTGAAGATAATGAAGTGCTGACGCCATGTCTATGGATATTTTATAGCGTACAGGCCAGGGTAGAATGCTGTCGTTGCCAAAAGGATGAGTGTCAAGGCTACCATTTGGCATGAACTCGTAAACCAGCAAGAATTTTCCTTTTTCATGACACCAACCAATGAATTGCACCAGATTTCGATGTATTAATCGGCTGATAATCTTTACTTCATTCATGAATATTCTCTCTGAGTTGACAAATTCAGGAGAAATTCTCTTCACTGCAACCAGTCGACCAATCAACATCCCCTTGAAAACATGTCCAGATCCCCCTTTTCCAAGCTTTCCATGCTCTGAAAAACGACTGGTTGCGTTCTCCAATTCCCTGTAACGAAATCTTTTTGGGAAAGATACCGTCTCAAGGTCATTCTGAGCCGTTCTATTTCTCTCTGCAATTCTTGATTCCTTCTTAATTCTTCTACTTCTGGCGACAAAAATCCCAATCATAAGCAACAGAAGAGCCAAGCAGATTGCTCCTACTGGGAACTTCTCCTTTGACACTTGGGGCTCGTTCCACTGATAAATCCATGTTGGATTCAAACTGCCATGAATGAATGAAGTTATGCTGATGATAAACGCCGGTAGAAGCAGAAAAACCAATCCGAACTTGTTGAGGAAGAGTTTTCATCAGATCAATAATATATGAAACGCTGGAATTTTCCATGCTATTCACATCTTTCGGGTAAGTCCAAACTACGCTCAGATTTCGGGTAGTAGCATTATACGATATCCATGCATCAGCTGGCCTGCCATTGATCAAGTCAACATTCCATCTGACAAAAGTATATGAATTGAACGTTCCATTATTGATCCCAACATGAGCAAATCGCGGATCAAATGAATTGGGGAAGGTATCAAATTCCACTATAACAATCTGGGTTCTGGTCATGGAAGAATTGAACAATCCAAGATAACCACCTGACGAGTTTCTGCTGGGAAATTGATAGCTAAGAGGAGCAATGAAAAAGGCGAAGCCATCAGAGAATACCTGGTTACTTTTATCAACAGTGAATGAGAAATGGGTAGCGAAATCCGCTGAATTTCCAGTGGAGTTCCAGAGATTTATAGCCCTTGAATATGAAGCTTGGCCAACTCGGTACGTCTTGGTGGATATGCTAACAAGATCAATCGATCCGTTTACAATGGCAGCATCTCCATCATAGATGATATCATTAGAACCTGGCCCGAAGTTGGATAAATTGAAAGAAAATGGACAAGCAAGGAACGGTTCAAGAAGTAAAGAAGCCAGAAAAAGAGTGCAGAAGTCGGTGTCCATGATCTTCCCGAAAAGACTCAATTACAAGCTATACTAAAAAGCTTGGAAGAAAGAATTGTGACATTCTGATTGTTTTCCAGGAAAATGGAAAAGGAAAGAAAATTGCAGAATAAGAACCTGAGGAAGACAGAGCAGATGGAAAGTGATTTTCTGGCATTTAACAATTTGTAAGCATTTAAGCCCACTTGTTTTAATCAGTTAATTTTTTGAAAAAAAAAATACAATATTATTAAATTTCCTTCATCTTTTAACAAATAAAAAAAATAAATATTTAATAATTTTTCTAATAAAATATTATACAGTAAATGATTCGTATTCATGAAAGAACCTTTTATAGTTACTTAGCTTCATAATTATTATTTTAAAATTAATGTTTAATTATTGATGTAATAATGAAAATTCAAATATGAAAAGATAATTTTATTTGATTTTATATATTTATTAAATTAAGTTCATAAATAATTATTAAATGATATATTTATCAATAATAAAAAATTAAATTCAAAATACATTTTTCACACCATAATATTAAACACCATAATTCATGTAAGGAGATCATGTCACATGCAATGATGGTCCTCCACATGATATCTTTTTTAATGTTTTAGATTCATATTAATGGACGGTTAATTTTTTAATTTGAAACAAAGGTATTTTTCATATGAATTTTAATATATTTTTGATAAATTTCAATAAAATATAAAACTATAATAAATAGTAATTTTTGGTAAAAAAAAATCCTAATTCTGTAATTAATTGCATTATTAAGGAATGATTAAATTATTTATTATTTAATTAGAAGTTGGAATGTTGACTTTTGAAGCAATTAAGTTTAAAAAGATAAAATATTATTAAAGTTGCTTCATTTTTTAAAAAATTCATGATTTTTATAATCCAAAGCATGTTAATGAATAGCTTTCGATAATTAAAAATAAATGAGTTAAATAATTCGAAAGAGATAGAAATGTTATGTCGATTTAATTTGATTTAGAATAATATTAAATTAGTTTGATTTAATGTTTAAATTTTTAAATTTTTATGAGTGATGTTAAAAATATATTTTAAATGAGTTTATTATCAAGCTTTTAACAAGCTAATTATTAAGTTATAAACCAACAATTAAATGAGTTAAATATTTACATATAAAATTTTAATTTATTTCAAAAATAAAAATAAAAATAAAAATTAAATTTGATTTATTTAATATAAAAACTAAATTTGAATAAATTTTTATTAAGGGAAGAATTTATTATAATTACTTGACCTAATAATTATTACCACCAAAATAATATTTTAATTATTGACGGAAAGAGAAAATCTTAAGATACTCATTCCATTTCATTTTAGTATGGTTTTGCTGGAAAATATTTAGTTAATAAAATCTATTATTTTGATAAATCTATATAAGTTTTTAATATTATTTTTAGTTTTATTATTTTTTAATTTTAATTAATAATTTTTAAGATTTTAAATAATATATTTTTTAAAATATATTTAAAATTTTATATAAATAAATAAAAATATTCTAAAAAAATTATTAAATTTTAAAATGAAACGATGAGAGTAATATTAATAAAAAGAAAGAAATGATAAGAATTTACAATTTAATTACAAGTTGCATTTACGAAATTATTGATCCATCTCTCAATAAAAATGTTGACTTTTGAAGCTTATATTTTTTATTTATTAATATAATTTTATAATTTTTAACATACAAAATTATATGATAAAATTTATTTAATAAAATTTATTTTATAAAAGCTAAGTAAAAATGAATATTAATGATCCTTTTCAATTAATATAAAAATTAAATAATTAATAAATAAATAATATATAAATAATAGTATCGTTATTTCTTATCAAAAATCTTTTATTTTGACCATATCAAAAAATATATATATAATATTTATATTATGCTGCAATACTATTTCATAAAATATATATATTCGATAAAATCTTTTATTTAATTTATAAACTTAAAAATATAAATATTATAATTTAAATTTATATATTAATAGAGATTTGGAGATGGGAAAAATATTATTAAATATGGTTATAATTTTGTTTGATTTTTTTTTATCTCGTACGTTATGAAAATTGCACAATAATGGAATAAGTATGATTTTATATTTAAAGGTTGAGGATTTTTTTGAAATATTTATAAGAATAATATTTTTTATGATTCAATAAATATTTAATATGAAGTTTGTAAG
The DNA here is from genome assembly GCA_948192965.1 of Dalechampia spathulata. NCBI lineage: Eukaryota > Viridiplantae > Streptophyta > Magnoliopsida > Malpighiales > Euphorbiaceae > Dalechampia > Dalechampia spathulata. Next base: position 9,930 of record CANYBF012385877.1, on the reverse strand, counting down.
GAATTAACATAAACATTTATTAATATAAAATCTAGGAAATTATTGGGAGCTGACATAAATTTATTAAACTTCATTTGAAATTATAATTTATCCTAACTAATTAGAAGATATTTACGTAAATTAAAATTCTGATTTAAATAATTTTTAAAAGTTAAAGTGTTTTTTAATCATTCAAACTAAGTAAGTAAAAATCTAGCATTGGATCATGCTAACATAAAATATATTTTCAAATAATTAGAAAAGTGTTTTATTTTATATTTTATAATAATATTATATAATTTTAAAGGTTATATGAAAATGATGATTTTTTATTATAAATTTATATTAAATATAAAATAAATATTTTTACAACATAAAGTAGAGCTATGTTAAATTTTTAAATCCTATTTTCATGAATATTTTTAAATTTTTTATTTTTATAATTTCAAAAAAAAAAATTTTTTTTAAATTAAAATTTTCCAAGAAAAATGAAAAGTATATTATCCTTGCATCATGGAACAATGGAATGATGAGCTTACTGCTTGGAAATAAATAAAAAAAAATGTAAAATAAAGAACTGAGAGAAGCAACCAACAACATTGACTTTAATTAATTAATACAAGCCTACTAATTAATTTAATTAATTGCTTATCCATATCTTATATATATATATATATATATATATATATATATATATAATTTTCATGTTTATACATGCTAAGTGCTAGCTTTGGGACAGCGATTAAATTTATACATGGATTCAAATTGATTTGAAATTTATTAGTGTGGAAGAATATTTGATTTGATTTATTTTGATTTAAAAATTATAATAATATAAATAAATAGATAAATATTTTATTGGATGTTGAAGTATTTAAATTTGATTATAATATTAATAAATTATATTTTTAATAATAATAATAATGTGTCTCAATTATTATTTTTGTATTTTAGATTGCATGTGTGTATATTGGTTGTCATTTAGGTGTATGGGATTGTCAAAATTATGGTTTCTAGACAATACAATAGGAGTGGTAGGATCATATCATCACATATACCAAAGTGTATGTTTGGTGTTCTATTTGGTAGCATGCATTGGTATTGCTGAATGAGCCTTACCACCATACAATTTTCTATTGGTAATTTGATTTATTCTCATGTTCATTTAATAGTTAGAAATGTATTTATTGTACTTCCAATGATCATTCAAACTAAGAAAAGAATATTTTTACTTGGGTATTTGATTTAACAAGTAAGCAATATCACGCTTAGCCCAGGTATTTGATTTAACAAGTAAGTAATATCATGCCTAGTCCATACCTGGAGTAACATGCTCCTGTAGCATAAACAACAATCTCCCATAAGGAAACTATCGCTCATACTACAAGGGATATGTACGTTTATAATACCTATCTTAAATGGTATAGGTACATGTCATAGTATTTAGTGGTGTAAGGGTCGCAACGTTACTTATGTTAATGATCTTTTAATAAAACCTGGATATTCATTCATTTGAGCAAACAATTAAGATTGGCAAGCAACTCTTATATTTACATATCAATACATACATTCATACATTAAAGTTGTGTACAATTACATATTTACCTCTTTAAAAACATCACCACTATAAGTAGAATAACAACTACTGCCTCTATGATTAATAAAGAACTACAATAACAAAACAACAAGAGTATGCCCCAACAATCAGTACCGCTTCGAGAATAAGATTTCTCTGCTGAAGCCAAAGATCACTACTCCGTACGCTCGACTGGACGCTCTCCCGAAGACTCAGTACCTACGTTCATTAAATGATAAACGCTGAGTATAAAACTCAATGGTGCTAGATAAACACATACATATACACAAGACACAATCATTCTTAAACATTCATTCCAATCATATTTAATGAAACACATAAACACGAATGAAGGCAAGCTATTTTAAACATCATATCATTCCATTCAATAGCACCATCATAGTGCTCCATCATTCACAATGAATACAAAAGAATGCATTGCCTACATCAATGTATGTCATGAGAATGCAATCATGCTTTGCATTCTCCGTTATTCTCTTTTCTTTCCATTCTCTCTTCTTTTCTTGTATAAATGTGCACATTATCCTTACATACTGGGTCCCTCTAGATACTAGTACTCATCTCCCGAAAGAGGGCATTTAACTGTGGGGTTCTATGAACCCATTCCTTTACTGTAGGTTTCAAGACTCATCTCCCGTAGGGAGGGTATTTAAACTGTGTGATTCCTCGAGGGAATCTATCATCTGTATGACCCAACATGTCCACAGCTTATAGCTCTACCATCATCTCTCTCTTTTCCTTTCTTTTTTTCCCCTCATACATCTCTATGCATGCCATGAATGTCTTTATGCATGAGTCATGTAAGAATAATAAACATCGTTACATAGCATGACATATAAATGATAATTTCCCCTTGTAAACCATGTTTAGCGTATAAGATATTAGCCACAAACAATAAACAAAGCATTTTTCATCATTTCCAGACCTTACTTAGGTCTTAAGGTAAGGGAATAAAGAAAACATCACAACTAGCACAAACCTGTAATGATGCTACTCTTAGCGTAGACATGTAACTCGGTTATATCTCAATCAGCTTCTAACTCCCTCTTTTCGTCAAGATTTAGCACTTCCTTAGGGGTTAAGGATCCTAACTTTGTGTTTAAGTAAGGTTTAGGGAAGATAAACTTAAAGAAAAGTGAGCTAACCCTTAAGTTAATTCATGTAAAAAGTCAAACTTAAGTCACGTATGACTGTACGGGTTCCTGTACGCCCGTACCACCCTAAAGGCTCTGTTTGGTACGACCGTACCATCCTTTGGTACGCCCGTACCACCACACAATGACTGATGCACCACTGATGCACCAATTTCCTGTGAGCAACGGTACGCCCATACCCCACTTCGTACGCTCGTACCACCTTAATCTTCCTGACAAACTAAATTTCCTGCGAGCACTGGTACGGCTGTACAGCATGATGGTACGCGTGTACAATCTCCAAGAACAAAATGTCACTCACCTATCATGCCTGGTACGCCCGTACGGAAACCGTACGCCCATACCGCTCTCCACTTTCAACACATAAGCCCTATAACCTTACTCCCAAGGTACCTAAGCCCAAAACCAAACATAAAACACTTCTAAAACATCTATAAAATCAATCTTTACCCTAACATCAAACATCCAATCTCATCATAACTATCATTTCATATGCAACAGTGCAACACACAATAGGTGATACTAATGTGGATGTGACAAGCAATCTCATTTCTAGATTATACAGTAAAGAAAATTTGTTATATAAGATAATTTTTTATAAGGTTTATTTATTGTAAAAGTTAGTGTGTGATCCTTGAAAACACTTAAGGGTTTAATGTGAGCTTTGAAAAATATCAAAATTTGATTTTTGGCAAGAAGAAACAGGTTCATAATAATCATTATTTGATTAGTGAAAAGTTGTTTGAGTAAATAAATGTAGACAAAAGTTTACGGAACCACTGTAAATTGTTTGCATTCTTCATTTGACTCTTTCATTTTATTGCTTGTTTAATTAGTGTTGTTGTCATTCTATTGAAGATTACACTTTTAAATTAAATTGATTTTTATTTGATTTAATGCAATTTAAAAATATTAAAATAAATTTGTACTCAATTTTATTTGATTTGGCCAATCAAAAAATTTTGATTCACAAAACTGAATTGAAACCAATCTACGTTTACTTCATGCAAGTACATTTATTTGTTCATCCTTCTATTGAAAAATATTAATTATTTTAAATTAAATATTTAATTTTTAAATTTAATCTCAAACTATTTATTGGAAATATTTTTGAACAATATCTCATTTTTTTGAACAACATTATCGAATAACAATTTTAAAGAAAAATCATCAAAATTAAAATTAAAATTAATAATTTTCAATCTTAATTTCAAACTCATATTATATGTGTTACTAGTATCAAAGGAGGTTCTATTCCCTTACAATGGATATAGTGATTTTTTAAATATAATGCATAGATTTTCAATAATGAAAAATCTAAAATATTTTAAATCTATTTATAATAGATATTTATGTTTAAAGTATATTAAAAATATAAAATCAGTCTTGATAGGTATCATTGTACATATATGAAAATGTAACAGTGTTAGTTAGTATTCCATTTTTATCTAATGATGAATATTATTATTAATCATCATTATGGATGAATTAACACCTTAATTTTGATAAGTATATATATATATATATATGCATGCATGCATCATCATGAGTGTCTCAACTTTAGTCTTTAGTTCAAAATATATTTCATATATAACTAAATAAGATCATAAAGGCTTTAATTAATGACATAATTAAAGAATTAAGAATTTGTTTAAAAAATCAGAATAGTTATAGAATTAAAACTTTTTTTAATTTTTTAAAATTACTTTCTATAAAATAATTTATTCAAAATATAAATCTGTTTGTTTTACTTTTCATTTTTAAATAATAATTTTAGTAAAAATATAAGGAAAAGACAAAAAAACAGAAAATATAAAAAGAAAACATTTTTTAAAAATATAATATGGAGGAGAGCCTTAATTATAAGATAAAACTTGATGATGAGAAGCTGAAAGTCTTTCCACCAATTATAATGAGATCTATATGAATCTAGTTTGCCACATATTTATAAGGATTTTTTTATAAAAATATAGAAAATATTTTAAAAATTAGGAAAATACAAAAATATGATTTTTTTTGTAAAAATATGGAATTAAAATATTATTTTTAAAAATATAAATTTTTAAAAATTTACAACAAAGGTATAATAGATGTATAATATATTTAACAAAAATTGAAAAGATTTAGTATGTATTAGGTATTTGATATATTTATTTTGAGTATTTAATATCAAAATTTTAAATTAAAATTTTTTGATATTAATTTAGAATAATATACCTTTTAAATTTTAATAATTTTTAATTTTAAAAAACAGAAAATAATATGTTATATATATTAAAAATTTTAAAAATAAAAAATAATATTTTTCAAAAAAAGTTAAAATACACTGCTATTGATTTACATAAGATATTATTAATTAGAGATTAATAGATGTTGTCAACATATCAATAACCCAAAAAGTCTCACACTAAAAGTTAGAGGAATGGTAATGATGAATGGATGTTGATGGTATAATGTTTTATGGTTATAAGATAATCTAAATCTTTCATGTTTATTTAATAGAGCATGAAAAGAGCTTCGATTTGATTCCAAGATCATATGAATCTAATAAGTAGAACTCAAGATATATGTATTTTAAGATAGCATGTGTCATGTGTATATCATATGCTGACTTGGATGTGATTTGATTAATATATGAGTGTCACATGACTTATTCATATGTGTGATTTGATTAATATATGAGTGTCACATGACTTATTCATATGTTATAAGTAAGAAGCAAAGGGCATATGGATTTTAAGTCATGCATATGCAAATCACATGCCTGAAGCATGTGACATGTACATGCATGTGACTTAACTAACCCAAAAACCTAATTAGGTTTTAACTAGTTGTGTGGACTTAATTATCTCTAGACTCGAACTGACTAAAGAAAACAATACGATGAACGTGGAAACACATACAGAAACTTGGTTCTCCAGGATGACAGCTAGTGTGCAACTTATTCGGCTTATTGATTGCTTGAAGACATGGTTGATGCGGTGGAATCGGGTTCCGGTGGTGGCGGTGTTGTGGCGGGAAATGTCAGGTCATGCGCATCGTTTGGAAGTTCTGGAATTGGGATTTCTCTGTTGAGAATCTTAATTACCTGTCCAGCTTTTAGCCTTTCTCGGTCTTTCGGGTGAGCACACCATAATCCCACCTTCAACAAGCATTCCATTTCGATCCTGTCAAAATCCGACTTCAGCCTCTTGTCAGCTGCATCAAGAATACTTCCTGTCAGGTAAAGCTGCCAAACCCATTTCGCTAATGGCAAGTGGATTTCTCCATCCTGATAAGTCTTTCTTCCGCATGCGATTTCCAAGGCCACGATTCCGAAACTGAACATGTCGGATTCCTTGCTAACTCTGCCTTCGCTGTAGTATTCTGGTGCCCAGTAGCCACAAGTTCCAACAAGGCCCGTCATTTGAGTCCTCAGCCGAGGATCGACTAGCTTGGCGACACCGAAATCGCCGAGCTTGGCACAGTAAAAGGTATCCAGCAATACATTAGCTGGTTTGATATCTCTGTGAATTACAGAAATCCAAGCTTCTTCGTGAAGATAATTTATTGCCAAGGCCAAGTCTATTACGATTCTATACCGTACCTGCCAAGGTAGAGTTCTCATATCGCCATAAAGATGATTATCAAGGCTTCCATTTGACATATAGTCAAAAACAAGCAAGAATTTCTCTTCCTCATGGCACCATCCGATAAATTGCACCAGATTTCGATGCATTAACCTACTAATAATCTTTACTTCATTCGTGAAGATTTTTTCAGAGTTGCCAAATCCATTAGAAATCCATTTCACTGCCACCAGGTGATCGATATCATGCAGCATCCCTTTGTAAACATTTCCTGAACCTCCATGGCCAAGCTTGCTACGATCCGAGAACCCATGGGTAGCTGTTTCCAATTCTTGATAATAAAATCTTCTGGGCAAAGCACCTTTTTCAAGATCATCTTTCAACAAGCTATCAGACGCCATACTAATTTCATGAACGTTTCTCAATCTATTCCTGATTCTTCTCCTTCTGACCAAGAAATAACCAATCCCTGAAAGAAACACTAAAAGAGTAAAACCACCAAGACCTGATACGATCCATATTTTCTTAGTTAACTGATTCTCGGATCCAATCATCAGAGTGGAATCTAAGGTTGAATCGAACTTCCATGAATGGATCGTACTATGACAAAACCACGAAGCAGTAGTGGCTGAGAATCCCATTCTAACCCATTCAGGAAGAGCTGTGGTCAGATCAGTGATGTACGAGAAAGTAGAATTGCCAGAATAAACTGGGTCTTTCTCATAAGTCCAGAAAACGCTCAGGTTTTTTGTAGTAGAATTGTAAGATATCCAGGCATTAGCTTCCATGCCACTGATCAAGCTAATATCCCAACTCTGAAAGGCATCCGAAGCAAGAGAGCCGACGTTTATCCCAACATGACGCGAAGGAGGATCCCATTCTGAATTTACGTAGGTATCAAACTCAACCAGGACGACTTTGCTTTTCATCATGGTTGTATTGAATAATCCAAGATACCCACCAGCCGAGTTGGGCGGAATCGGATAAATAAGCGGAGAAAAATAGAAAGTAAATCCATCGCAGAATATGGAATTGTTATAACTGAGGATGGTGAAGGAGAAATGGGTGGTGAAATCTGCAAGTTTGCCGGAAGATGAATCCCAGATTCTGACAGGATGTGCATACGAAGCATGACCAACACGAGCCCACAATCTAGAATCGGTGACGAGTTCGATGGATCCACCGGAAACTGCTGCATCGCCTTCATAAAGGATGTCATTTGCGCCTGCTGTAAAGCTGGGAAGGTGGAATGAAAATGGATGAGAGAAGACAGGTCGAAGCAACAAGAAAGTCATCAAGACAAGAGGAAAGTCAGCTTTCAGAGATTGCAGACTCCACCAGATTATCCCCATTGTTCAAGTTACAACACCGCAATTAGTTTTCTTCATGTTATTATATAGATGATGGATTTAGATTTCTTACAAACAAGTAAAAATTGAGTCCGACTTTTAATCGGTTTAATTTTCTTTATTTTATTTTCGAGTTAAATTTATTAATTTTTTTATTTATTAAATTATAAAATAAATTATTTACTATTTTTAAAAATTAAAAAATTTATAAGTAAATATATATATATATTATAAAATTAATGATTTTATATTAATAACTAACCTTAAAACACAATTTTACATTTATATATTTATAATTATAGCTAAGGACCTAACTTTGAAATGTAAAAGAAGAATGTTATTTAATTTGAGTTTGATATATTTATATTTATTTATTTATTAAAGATGAATATTATTCGCTGAATTCTGCCATCTTTTCCTGGAAAATCCACTTTATTTAAACTTAAAAAATCATATATTTTTATAAAACTATAGATTATGATTCAAAATTCATATTCAATCTAATTTTTAATAGAAACAGTTAATAACTGAATTCAATTTTTTTCATTATATTCATAATAATGTAAAAAGAAGATTCAGTTCTAATAACATTGAGTTTCTTGATCTTTAATTTTCAAACTAATCAATTTCTCTTTTTTCAATGAGAGATTCAATTCATAATTTTTTTAATTTATAAAATCAAATTAATTTTTAAAAATTGTGAAACTAAATAAAATTGAATTAGTATAAATTCATCCATTTTTTTTATTTTTTAGAATATTTTTTAATTTTTTAAAATTTTCAATAGAATATTTCAAAATCAAATTGAACAAATATTTATTAGATTAAAGAATGTTTAAACAAAAGGGAATAAAATAAGCAAACAGATATGATTACATTTCTTTAATAGAATTACATTACAATAATTTTGTTGAAATTTTTACTTCATTGATAAATACATTACATCATAGTATCAAATATTATAATAAAATATAATGCAATATAATAATAAATCTATTATACTATATTATATCTTTAATTATATTACATTATCAATTATATTATATTATATTATATTATACTAAATATAATCTAAATTTAAACATTTAGAACATCCCTTCTCAACAAGATATTATAATTAAATCATGATGAAACCATAACTTGCCATAAAATTTATGTTTCAAAATTTAGGATAAATATCCTATATAATTCTAAAGTTTCAAGCTTTTTCCATTATATCCTAAATCTTTGTTTTTATTAAATTTGTACATAAACTTTAAATTTCATCCATTATAATAAATTATTATATGATATAAATAATTTTTAGATTCATCATTCCTTCTATTAAGAAATAGCATAATAAATTAAAAATTCAAACGCATTTATATGTTGACTGAATAAAATAACACATGCAATTACACATCAACAAAATTCATAGAAAGTTTTACCTCCTTTTTGATTTCTTAATTATTATATCATTTTATTCTTAAACCTCATTTGATTAGACATATTTAATTATTTTATTTGATTACATAATATTAATATAATATTAAATGTAATCATTAATATATTATAGAAAAGATTAATTAATATATTTAAAACATAATGTATTTTTATTATATTCATTCCAACCGTACAATATGCATTCAAACCATACATTGCATTTTACATTATTTATCAAATAATATAATTCAATTAAAAAAATTCATTACATTACATTACTTAATTAATTATATTATATATTCGATTACATTACATCCAACCAAACGAGACTTTAGTGTTATAAAATTTAATTCATTTTTAATTATAAAACTCTAAATTTTTAAAAATTATTTAAAAATGAAATTAAAATTTCTTGACAGAGTAGTATAAATCGAACAAAAAAAAGAGTAAAAGTTTGAGATTTTCTAGGACATTATCCCTAACAATTTATTATGTAATAAAAAAAAAAGGCACTGAATTTATCACAAAAGCATAGACCCAGAATATAAAAGTAATGTTGACGAACATCATTATGCACATGATAGCATTGACATGGTTTAATTTGTTGTGACATTACCAATCGGATATCAGCAACTCTCCATTACATGAGTTCCAAGAGAAAAAGAACAATCGACTCGGGAAGGTATACTCAGACCATCCTCATCTGAAAACAAACTCACATGAGTTTGTTTATTTCGGGAGTCAACTTTCTAGGAGTTGCTGAGAAACATAAAAGAACATCACCCACAATTAACAAGAGATTATGGAAACATCAAAGATGATAAACATTTTCTTAATCAAATATGAGGTGCTCTTCTAAG
>CANYBF012385267.1:0-26663 GCA_948192965.1 Dalechampia spathulata | reverse complement strand
AAACCTTATATATATATATATATATATATATATATATATATATATATATATATATATATATGTTAAAATCTCATATATAAAAAATTTATTAAAATATATTAATATATTTTATTTTTATGAGATTTTTACATATATATATATATATATATATATATATATATATATATATATATATATATATATATAAGGTTTGTTATATGTTTTTTAATTAAATTCTTTAACCTTAATGATATTAATGCAATATTATTCTTCCAAAAATTAAGATTTTTCTTTATAGAATACCTTCAAATTCTAAACTATAAATACTTATAAATTATTCATGATATATATATAGATAGATACATACATACATACATACATACTTATAAATATGATTATGTGATATTAAATTAGATAAATATATAAGGTATAATTTTAAATATTTATTTTTCTACATTATTTATATATATATATGTTGTGCACAGTTAAATTATTACTCTTAAAGGATTATAAATGTAAATTACTCAAATCATCAATAAATATAAAATATATTTAAATAAAATATTTTGATAATTATAAAATTCTAGTAGTTTTAGATGGGACCTGTTTGGTTGCTGGTGAAGATATTCTTCAATGCCAAACTAACTATAAAAATGAAAGAACAACTATCTAGGAAAGCCTTGGCTGGTACAGACTTGGCCTATGCAGTACATTGTACATATTGCCTTCTTACGCATGCACTACAAATACAATCAAAACTATAATTTTCACTTACCCACCAAATTGAACTATTTTTTTGGGTATTTTCTACCAAATTCTTTCTTTACTACATAAATAAAGTATGTTTAAAAAAATTTTTATTGTTTTTTTAAATTATTTAATTAATTACATAAAGTAGCATTCGAACATATGATATTGATAATTAGCAAGGAGAAAACGTTATTAAGTTAGAAGTTGATTGGTAAAAAATTGTGTGATTAAAATTAATAGCATAAACTTTAGATTTCTGCATAGATTATCAATATAGCTAACCCAAATTAGGGTTTAACAATGATTTTACACTTGGAAATTTTTTAATTATCATGTCAATTTAACTTAAAAATTAAGATATAATTGACTTTAGTGTTTAATTCTCAAGGTGGGAGCATTAAAACACTAAGCTTGCTTCATTTATAAGCTAAAATTTTCAAATTTTTTTTATATATTATAAATTTTCATGAATTTTAATCAAGTTTTAAATTGATTTAATAAATATAAATTATAAAATAAATTATTTATTATTTTATCTAAGAATAAAATGGTATTAAATGAAAATATAATATTTTACATTGATAATTAAATTTAAAAATATTTTATATATTTATTTTTATTATAAATTTTATAAATTATATATCTAAAAATATATTATTTTTTATATGAATTAACAATTTAGTTTATTAATTTAAATAAATTGAATATTATTTAGTTTAAGTTTACCTTATTTATTAAATAAATATTATTAAATGAGTTTCTATCAAATTAAATTTTTAGTAATTTAAAAGTAAGATTATTTAATTTTAATTTAACTTATTTATTAAAAGAATTTTAAAAAATTTTATCAAATTAATTTATAAATAATTGGATTTATTTACATTCCTAAATATGATCATAATATTAAATAAAAAATCAATACATATTATAATCAATATAATTAATATTTAACGTGTAGGTATATGATATTAATTGGTTTATATTTTATATTATATAATGGAATTATCTTAAAAGTTTATGTCAAATCACTAATGGGGTTGAAAAACTAAACAACATGGACATTGTAAATAATGACTTTTAATAGTTTGTGAAATTTGTGTGCAATTTTTCAAATAAATAAATTTAGCTTGGATAATTTTAAAAAATATTATATGAAAAATTATATTTTAGAACTCATTTATAAATATAAAATTTGAAATAAAATACTTTTGATAAAAAAACTAAAATAAATAAATGTAAATGGATAATTCATATCAAGAAAGGTATGAATGAAAATAGAGGTGGGGTCAATTTTTATGAAAATTTAAAATGAAATGAATAAATTAAAAATTTGAAAATTGAAATCAAATCAAAATTTTATAAATCAAAAAATCAATTTAATTTTTTAAAACTAATAACTAATATGAAATAACATAGTTTAAATATTAATATAAAAATGATATCATTTTATATTTAATTTTTAATTTATTCTATCAATTTAATTATTAAATATTTTTACAGAATTAAAATCTAAAAAATTAAAAAAAATTATAATTAAATCAATACAAAAAAAAACTAAAAAAAAATCAAACCTAATTAGTAGTGAGTTAAGGGAATAGAGTGGGCGGAAAGGTATAGATGCTGGAATTTCTTGGCACCTAGTTTAGGTTCATCCTATTTAAATTTTGTTACCTAATTATACATTAATGAAGTGCAATTGGTTTTAATTTTTTATAATATGTTCATCAATTTGGATTATATTCCACTTCATAATATAAAGAATATAAGGATTTTTTCCATTCTAATTATTTTTTTATATTTAAAAAATATTATCAAGTATTTAATTATCTTTTAACAGTGAAATAAATTATAATCAAATATCGAGAATGCTCATGTAGATTGAATATACTATAAGATTAGGATGCATGTATCTTCTGATATTAATTGATTTTGAGAAAATGAATAACATTTGAGATCTTCCAAAATATATTTAGAAAATCTTAACTATTCAAATAAAAATATATAATGAATAAAAATATATAATGAAGATTTAATTATTTAACAATTATCTATCAAATTAATAAAATCAAATTTTAGACTATCATTAAAAAAAATACATAAAAATAATTATTAATAGTAGATTATGTGTTAATGTTATCTTAATATAGACCAAAGATTACATTACATAGAATTTACAAGATCATCAAAAGTGTCTCATCTTTTTCAATGCATGATTGTTCAAATTATTGATTTTTTTCTTCAATTTATGCACAAGAAAGTGTATGTTATAAGCAATTGCAATCAATAATCTTTTAAAATATGTATTTTTATAGGGGAAAATAAAAGAAAAGAAAGAGATAAAAGGATTTGGACAATCAACTCAAAAGGGTTTCAGTTTTGGTCTTTCAAATTTAGGAGATAGCAAAAAGTTTTCCCTTCCACTCAAACACATTGATTTTGAAAGGGTTTGTCTTTTTTTTTTTCTTCTTTTTTCATGGCAAAAGTCATGAGCATTTGGCACTTCAACTTTTCCATTATGGGGTGTTTATATATGTATGTATGTATGTATGATTTTAATAGCATAATTCAATATCCACTTGCTACCTATTGAAAAAACTTAGCTTTGAAAAGTTCTAAAGCAATTAACTTATTTGATTAAAGTCGTATTTTGAGTCAATTCAAGCTATATAACTTTTAAAAATTATATTATTATTTTATAAAATAATTCATATCGATATTTTTATTTATATTAATAATATAACATCATCAATAATCATCCATTTTCTAAATATAATCTCAGTGTTCCATGGGACTATATGATGTTTTATTTAATTTTTCCATTCCATCATGTTGTTTGCATCTACCATTAACTAAAAAGAATCAATATGACTAATGAATAAATGAAATTAATTTGTAATCAATTAGATATTTTATCATAATATCACACTAATAAATGATAAATTTTTTATATTTAAATCAAATATTTTTAAATTCAAAATTTTTAAATTTCACAAACTGAACTTATTGATTCAATTTAATTTTTCAATTCAAGATGATGAGTTTACATATTAATTTAAATTAAGAAAAAACCAATAATAATATGTAAAATTTACAATTTATTTTGTTATAAAATAATTTATTTTTGGGAAATTGGAGTTGGGTTTTTGAAAAAAGTGGTAGTAAATAATTAAAATAATGTGTGTAAATTGTGGGGGTTAGTGAATATCAATCGTACTTTGTGACCTTTACGAATAAAACAAGTAAAGATAGGCACGGGGGAAGAAAGGCTTCTTCCTTCCCCTCTGGTCTCCAAGATGTCCTTTACACGCATCCATGGACTTAGATTTCTTTTATCATAAAGCCGGAGGAGAATTCACAATCGACAACTCTTTCCTTCTTTAAAATAAATAAATAAATAAATAAATAATAATAATAATTTAAATCATGCAAAATAGCTTCATTTTATTCTAGAATATGGTACAAACTTCTTATTAACATGTATTATTATTCTCTCATCTATTCGATTAATTTTTTTAATTAATTTTATATTATTCGATGCATGTATTGTATTATTTATATGAAATATCGATCATTTTAATATATTTTATTTTAAATAAATTTTTTAGATTTATGATCACATGTAATGTAATATTATTATGATACAAATTAAAGTATTTCAAGTATCATAATTATATTAATTGTATTATTATTATTATTATTATACAAATATCATCTATACATTTAATTTGGTAGGCTTTCGTTTCCCATTGATGTTGCAATCTTGACTGAACGAAGATATTTTACAACTCCATGTGATTTTTTTGGATCCAGCAATCATTATATTGTGAAATTTTATAGTGAAATAATCGAAAAGATAATTGATTTTGGTATTGGATTTAGTTTTCGAATAATAATATTTATATGAACGATTAATTATTAAAATAATCGATCTAAATTCAATGAATATAACTGGAAAATTAGGTTGCAGTTCGCAATAATCATTAGGTTTTATATATATATATATGTATATATATATATATATAACATTGCTCAGACATCAGGCGTGCAAGTCTCTGATTCTAGCATGCATATGTATAAAATTAAATTATCGTACAATGTCTTGTCTCTATCATTTATATGTGTGTATCTATATATATATATATCTATATATAGTGATTAATAAAATACTTTGAAAATGTTAACAACTATTTTATTATTTAATTTATCTATTTTAAATTATTTATATCTCTCATTCAATTAATATATGTATATATATATATATATATATATATATATATATATATGTTAAAGATTACTTTAAGTCGATTTTGTTAGTAGTATAAGATTTGACCTTTGATTTATGATAATGTAAACAATAATTTGATGTAGCGTAAAGGTGCCTAATGACGTATAAACATAATTATATATATATATATATATATATTATATATAATATAGTGACTCATAATAACCAATCATTTATAGGATAAATGTTTATAATGAGACAAATTAGCATGCATCATCTTCAATGCTCCCACATTCAATTATTTTTATTTTTATTTGGAACTATTAATGCATTCCACAATAACATAACTCCAAATTAATGTGTGTGTGTTTATATCTATATATAGTTTTTTAAAATTCAATCTAAAAATATATATATTTTTTTAGATAATTATAAAAAATATATTTTTTAATTTGTGTTTTATAGTTACCATTTATTTGAATCGAAAAATTAAACTCAATTCACAAATTTAGTTTTGTTTGATTTAAAATTTTAATTTATAAAATAAAATTTATTTTAATTAAATTTACAAATTTTCAAATCAAAAAATTTTAATTCAATTTTATTTTACATATTAAAAAATTTTGATTCAATTAAATAAAAACTATTAACACCTTACACTACCTTTTCAAAATCATTATCCTCTTTTATTTTTTCCCCATATATGATCCTCAATTTACATGTTGCCACTGTTAGCAAGCATCATTTTTTTGTTTTTTCTGTTGATTGATATATTATAATTATATAATTAATACGACATTATAAAGGTTATATTATGATTATAGTTCATCTTTTCCATAATATTTATGCTTTCTCACAATTAATTAAACATGTTTAGTTATTAATTATTATTATCAATATTTCACAATTAAATAATAAGGCAAATTATATATAAAATAAAATTAGATGAAGTCACTCTAATTTTATTAAATGTTATTAGAATCTATAATCTATTAATTATTTTTCTTAATTCGTATTCTAAAAACCAAATGGTATATCAAATATATGATATGATGGGTGAAGAAAAAAAGGGTATGAAGTGAACTTATGCATAAAAAAAAATATAAATGAATAATGATTTTTTATTGATTTGTAGGTAGATGGAAACACATAATTCGGATCTCGTATTTGAAAAAAAAGATCCTTAGTGTTGGATTATGAGGGTTCTTGATTTTAATTTTAATGTTAACAAAATAATATTTTATAAAAATTATTGAAGTTTTGAGTGTTTTAAACTTATTCCGGGCATACCTGTTTTGATACGGGCATATAAATGGGTGGTACAATCGTATCGATACTCTCATGAATTTTGTTTATCAGTATTTTTTGGATGCCATACGGGCATATGGGAAGACGTATGGCCGTACGGATCGAAAAAAGTAGTTTTCAGCATTTTTAAAAAGTTGTATAATGACTTTATTTTACATTTAATGCATCCACAATGGTCATATAAGCTTAGAATAGCTTATATAAGTGTATATTAACCTTATTAAAAGTAGAAAATTAATTTACAAATATTATTTTTTTTGTTAAATATATTTTGATGTATTCTTAAAGTATTTTTTTTGATTTTTTGAATGAGGTTTAGTGTAAGCTTTGGGAAAACACTTATTATAAGGATTTAAGTGTGAGCATTGGAAAAACACTTGGGATTAAATTATTGTTGAAAATTTTTTTGTTGTATTTGTGTATTGATTAGTGGAAATCTAAATTGTTTCGTTGGGTAAGTGGATGTAGGCATTTGTTGACCGAATCACTCTAAAATTCATGTGTTTCTATTTCTTTACCTCTCTTCAATTTTTGTTTGATTATTATATTGCCATATATACTTTGGATTGCATGAAATTAGAGTTGTATAGTTGAATAATTTTAATATTGTATAATAGATAATAATTTATAAAATTTAAAAAATATATCATCAATATCAATAACAACACGTATTTTTAATTTCGAAAACTCATTTCATATGTATTTTAAGATCAAACATGATTGACTTGAATAAATTGTAAGATAGATTAGCTTGTACAAAATTTTTTTGAAAAATACATAAATAAAGATAAAATATGATGAAAATTTTGTTTGTTAAATTATAAAAATAATAATGGAATTAAATATTTACATGATAATTAATTAACTTTAAGAAATACATTAATCAAATAATCCAATGCTTCGATTAATTAAAATAGGGAAATATATATATATGTATATACACATATATATGTGCGTGTACTCCATCACTATGCATGCCTTTGGTTAATTAATTAGTTAATTTGAAGCATGCCCATGAACTAAAGAACTCCAAGAACTGTGGCTTAAATAAATTTTAAAAAATAGATTGATAACCATTACAAGTGGAATCCACTTCAGAGATTAGCTACACCTTTTCTTTTAATTAATTAATTATGAATTATAGCTACGTACATCGTTTTTAATTAAATATTAATTGTGGACTTCAAAATTTGTATTTATATTTATAGTATTTAATTAACGGGCAGGCAGAAAATACATGTTTCTAGTGCCATTCATTTAGCTAATGAGGTCATACTTAATCCAAATTAGCCACCTAATTACACTACTACAGGTCGTATTAATTTGGAATCAACCTTAAAAACAAAGTTAAAAGAAAATGTGCATAAAAAATACATTAATTAATTAAGAAAATAATGTTAATTATTCATTGTATCACATGGTAAATGGTATTTGATATTTGCTGAGTTGGGTTTTTTTTTTTACATTTAATATTTAATAATATTTAATAATATTTGCATGGTGACAAATTCAATTCAATTCAATTAAATTAAATTCTCCCCTCGTTATCTAGTAAATTAAATTAGATAATTATGTTTTTAAATGAAGAAAATTACGACAAATGAAGTTAATTAATTAGATAATAAGAGAGAATTGAATTTGTCAGCGTCAAGATATTAGAAAGAGGAACCTGACTCATTGATGGAGTCTGCCTTTCAGACTCAGCCCTGACTATGACTCTCGACCATCAACACCTGGCCCATGCCATGGGTATGATTATGATGATGATGATCATCATTATTATAAGCCTTATGCATGTTATGGCATGCCATAGAAAGATAACCATTCTAGATGTTTATGCCATCTATATGGATTATGGCTAGAGTGAGTGGTGTGTATGGGAGAAAAGTCCATGGTATCGGGTTTAGTTGTGCGGGTCATGGATGGGGGATTTGAAAAGGGTTTGGAATTGGCATCTTGTAGGTGGGACCCAGGAGAATTAGTGAAGTCGTGGGTCCCATCCTCGTCAGCCACACGTGGTGACCTTTTCTTCTGGTTGTTTCTAGTAATTTCATAATGCCTCTCTTTTTTGGACTAAATTTTTTTTTTGTCCTTCTTTCTCCGTTCCAATACGTCTCTCTTATTTCTTATTTCTTTACTATTTTAATTTCATGTCCATTGACAAATTATAATTTTAAAATCCTTACGATAATTGTCATAAATATAAATTTTATTAAATAATATTTCATCCCTTCTTCAATAAAACAAAAATCCATTTAAAACTATATAATATAAATCAAATTGTTATTTTTAAGTTTCCATGTCAATATCATAGTCTAAATGGTTTGAAATTTATATTTTAGGCTTTACATTCTTAATTAATTAATAACAACAACAACAATAATAATAATAATAATAATTTTTTTGTGGCTATGGAATAAATCCCAATTGCTTTCAATAAAAATAATTATAGTGAAAATACTTAATTTTAGGTTAATGTTAACCTCAAAATCAACGTAATATATTTAATGTTGACTTTGTCCAATCAACCCTAATTTCTAGTAACACTTTGATTACGTTATTATTTTTCCATAGATAATTTGGTCCCCATTTTACTTTTTCTATTTTAATTTATTTAGAATAAGATTTATAATCCACAATTAAGATTGGTTGGTGTGCAAATTATAAATTTTTTTCTCAAAAATAAAAGTGAAAAATATGAAGCAATTCAAATAATTTGATTTAATGATGGATTGTTTAAACTTTGTTATAAATTATTATTTTTTATTTATATTTTTTTTCATATTGATAATTTCTTATCGTTCTCATCAATCTCAGATATTACATGTATATTATCTTTCATATGCAGAGAGGTCTTAACTATACATATTACAACCATATTACAATAATTCAATTTAACGATCATCTCTGCAATCTAATACAAGTCCTTTTTAATATATTTTATCATTAGTTACATGTTTTTGGAGGAAGTTTTTCAATTAAGTCACCTATTATAGAATTATTTCAAACCAAATACGTTTAATTATTAAGTTTATATGATGTTAATGTTTAGAGAATATATGCATCTTGTTGGTATGAATAATGGCCATCAAATCTCTTAACTATTCATGAATATACATTATAATATTTACATAATTTTAAAATCAAAATTAATCAACTGTAAAATCTTATTCTTATAATAAAAAGTGAAATCAAAAATTTAATAAATGAATGGTTAAATATGAAAGTTACTGAGCTCATTCGAATGAAAGGTAATTCTTATTCATACTTTATTTACATTAATAATCATTTCATACCTTCGTCAACCTCAAATCTCACAAATATAAATATATTTAATGATTCATTACATTAGATATAAAGATGTTTAATAATTTCATAACTTTTAAAATAATCATTATCCTATTATTATTAATGAATGCTATCAACGCTTATTAATATAACTCTTTGTATAATCATATTTTATTTATTTTTTTATTATTTAACTATTTAGAAGATAATTTTTCCTGCATATTTTCAAGGAAAAGTACTAGAAATCTACTTCAATAAGTCTATTTTTTTAAGAAAAAATTAAAATACTTAAATTTTAAAATTAATGGATGTGAAGAATAAATATAAAAAATACATGTTTCTAAATTTACATTCTAGACTTTTGATTTAAAATATTCATATATATTTACAATACTTATTATGTATTTTTAAAAAAACTTAAGTAACATCTTTTTTTTTTCGAATATATTATGAGTAATATCTTTTTGATGAATTTCATAAAAATTTATATTATTATATCTATTTTTTTATGATTATGATATTTTTGTATTTTAAAAATATTTTGGGTTTTTTCTTTTGTATTGTTTATAAAAAGCCCAAGATTAATCCACATAAAGCCCATTATGAAAGCACCATTGTCGGCTTAGAACTTGGTGTTTATGTCCCATTGAGCTCAATAGGGTTACGGCACTAGACATGGATACCTAAAGAAATAAACACAGAAAAATGATGGATTTTTTTTATAAAAAATTATAAATATAATTAATGATTTCAAAATTATTTTAAAATAGTGATTTTTCATAGAAATAACATTTTTTTATAATAAATAATAAATAATATCAAATTTTTGAAAATCAATTATTGTTACAAATTATATAAGTTGGTGGAATTGCATTTCTAAGATATTAAGCTTGGAAAAAAAAAATATTATTAAGGTTGGGAATATGACGAAAACCATCAATAGATGATGATCTATAATATAATATGTATTATGGCATTCAATAATTGACATGCATGGCTGCATGGCCCCCATGCATATGGTTTCTTGCAGAGATTTCATCTGCGGTCCCTTTTACTCTGTCAGAATGCTGCATTAAGGATAAGTTCCATAAGAATCTAGCCTCTTGTGGTAGAAGTTGAAAATGATTCTTACGTGCGTATAGAGATCATACAGTGAAGTGGGTAGGCCTTCATCACGACGAAGAACTTAAATCTGAATCATGAAGAGAGTTTTCAGGCTTCTGATCTGATATGTTGTTTCTTCTTCTTCTTCTTATCATTATTAATATCTTATCATTGGGCTTCTTGCCCTTTGTACACTTGCTTTATGCTTTTCTTTCAGCTGCTAGGTTTCGAGTTTCTGTGCTTATATTCCAGAGATTGGTATATGTATCATACAGATAGCAAATAAGAAACTTTCAGCTGGCAAATGCCATTATCCTCAAGCTTAATGTATAGCCAGTTAATGTTTCTTTTGTTTTGGGTTTCCAAAGTATCAATCATAGCCACAGGTATAGATCTCGAAAGCATAAGATCTCCCTAGCCAACCAGCAACCAGACGATACCCATTATTTCAGAGAAACTTGAATGAATGTTCAGTAGATAGAAGATATATATATATATATATAAATATATGTTACTAAATGAATGCTCATAATTGATTCCAGAACTCAAAATTTACCCGGTGACGATAATCGACCAAGAATTTAATATTACACGGGATCGAGCTAGCTAAACGTGTAATTCTGTCGACAGGAATTTTCCATATCATTTTCCATGCAAATATCGAGGCAGTCCTTGCAGTACTGTATTAGACAGCACAGAGCTCTAGTGTACATGAAATGGGTAGTTGTTAATCGTGAAAGTTGCCTTTAAAATCGTATGTTTCCTGATTCGACTGTTCATGTCAGACAACTTGGCGCCATTAATATTCACTGCTCTGCTGTGTCTCTCATCTTCTTTCATGTTCAGCTCTTCATCTGTAAAAATCTGTCAATCTTGATCGCCTTAAGTGTTGATATTATCCGAATTAATCTTGGATTAACTTAAATTTATTAGGGATATAAAATCATTTTTAAGTCTGTATAACTAAAATTTTCAACAAGCTGCAAAACTAAATCAATCATTGCTCACAGGAACTACTCTACCTCTATAAATATTTATTATATCTATCTATCTATTTGTATATGTATATGTACATATTCATTTGACTTCTTATAATGAAATCATTTTTGCTTGAACTAAATGAAATGACTATTGAATTGGAAAAAATAAACAATCCAGATTTTGGCTCCTTTTGCCAAGTCGACATTCTTATGGGTTTCAGGTTACGTCAAATGATATTTGTAGGTTCATGGCAAACTCTGAACTACGTACTACCTCATGCATGATAGTTTTGATTTAGTTATTTGGTTATTTATAATAAATATTGGTTATATTTACGTATCATTTGATTGATTTTATGAAAAATTTAACTTAAATTAAAAAATCAAACTTACATAATTGAAGTTGAATTAAAAATATTGAAATTAAATAAACAAAAAATTGAATATATAATAATGAAAATTAAATCTTTTAAAAATAATATTCGTAACAACCAACTATATAATTGATATAAAATGATATTATTTTGAAAATTAATATAAAATAATATTATTTATGATTTGAATTTTTAATTTTTCAATTAATGATTATTTAATATCTTTAATCAAATTAAAAATCAAAAATCAAAAAATTATAATATTACAAACGAACCAAACAAAAGAAATAAAAAAATTAAAACATCATTGATTCAATCAATATTTCTAATTTTTAATAAGTCTTACTCATTCTTAATTACATTAATTTTATCAAAGCAAATAAATGAAAGAAAATATTTGTAATCTAAGTTACATTTTATCTTTTATTTTAATGAAAAATATGATTTAAAATTTAGACTATAATTAAATTAAGTATATAAATTTCATATTTAGTATTACGCAAATGATAATTTTGGAACATGTCAAATTAAAATAAAATGTACTTTCTTAATAATATCAATGGTCTTAATTAATGCATGCATGCATACCTGTCTGTCCATTAATACCATATTAATGCCTGAGGCAGGTAGAGGCAAGTCAACGGTATTTAAGCCATGGAAATTTTGGGCAGTGAGAGTGTATTTTTCAAATATTAAAAGAATTAAAAAGGATAATAATGGATGAATGATGTAATAAATAATAGTATTTTTTAATATGGTATTAAATCATAAATATTTTACTTAATTAAAAATACATAGAACTTGTTATAAAGAATATTTAAATCAAATAATATTGTTATGAAATGTATTAATTAATGCTTATGTATTTTTTTAAAAATAGGATGTTATATTAATGATAATAATTAATAATTAAGTGGAGGATAAGCCAAACTAAGTCAAATTTGTATGATTGAAGTTAGGAATGTTGGCAACTAGGCAGACGCCATGGAAAACTTCTAGTCATATTTAGTGGGTTGCTTGATTCATTACCACATGCATGCCTATCACCTATCATCATCATCATATCATATCGATTAGTAATTTTTTTTATCTGATTCGAGGATTTAATATAAATATAATATAAAAGTTGGATTTTATTTTCAATTTTTGGGTGAAACTTCACTGTAAATATCATTTTCAGGCAAGTTGAAGCTTATCCGTTTGTTGCACCATAAAATCTTCGAACTTTGTCATGCAATAATGGATCAACCGATGCCCTACTTGATAATTATTGGAGGGGGAATTACATTCGTCAAGGATATGGTAAATTAGAGTGTCAACCATGTTTGAAAGAGCCCACCATCATCTGCAGATGATACTTGGAAGGTTGCATGATAATTCAAACTTTGCATTAAATGCTATTTGGTTGGAAATGGTCCCGTCTTGAAATTTCTGCTTTCTTTCCAATCTTCTTGTGGTGTGTTTATGTGTGTTTGTCTATTTATATATATATATATTTGGGTGTAATAGACTCCTCAGATTCAACAGAACAGGAAAGAAGAAACCAAGAGTTTATGGTTGAGCTTTGGCAGATTCGCACAGAAGTTGTAACCAATTTAACGACGTTGATCCGATATGGGTATCAAAAACAGGGAAGAAATAGTTAAAGGGTTGATGATGCTTAAGCTTTTTGTTAGAAAGATTCAAAGGAGGGTCATCCATTCATCTAAAGGATTAAACCCTAGTGCCATGAAGCTAGAAGAAGAGATAAATGGTGGAGAAACGCTTCCAGAAGATGTTAAACGAGGACATTTTGCAGTAATTGCAGTGAAAGATGGAGAGCCAAAGAGGTTTATCGTGGAGTTGGAGTACCTGAGTGATCCAGCTTTTCTCAGGTTACTGAAGCAAGCTGAAGAAGAATATGGATTCCAGCAGAAGGGAGTTCTTTCAGTTCCTTGTCAGCCTGAAGAATTACAGACAATTCTAGTTGACAGGCAAAAGAGAAGAATGAGTACTGACTGGTAGATTAAATCATAACTTGTATTCATTGATCACGAATGGATTCTAACCAAATATTCTTTCATTATTTGAGTATAAATTCCTTGATATGGTTTCAAAGTCTCTGTTTCAAGTCCAACGGGTGTTCTCGCATCCATATGCAAAAGAAAATCAGAAAAGTAGAATCATTCTTGGTTCTTGACAATCTGGAGCTCGATGCAGAACCATTATTACGGATTAAACAGAAACATATATAAATCATTATGCTTTCAGCCTGCAAAACTAAACTAAAGCATGCAATTTCAGTGCTTAATCTCAATCCAAAATCACATTATTCCTCAGAAGAATCGAATTTGGATGTGTATATAGACAATATCGCACCAATGACTGTACGTTTACTAAAGTTTCACAAGCTTATTTAAATATCGAACATACCAATGATTCTAAGAAGATGCTTCCATTCAATTTTATATATAGCTTAAGAAAGTTAATAAATTATTATCTCGTTTACTTTAATTTTTCAAATTATCTTTATTAATTTATCTTTAATCATGTAATTTTTATATTAAAAATCATAATATATGAATAAAGAAGTATATGTAATAGAAACAGGATTCGATCTATATTCCATATGATTCGTATTACATTATAGATCGAATCTGGTGAGACAAATGGGGTCATTTCTGTAGGAAAAAGGTACCATTTTGTTCATATTGTCAACATATTTATCTCACCTAATGGAGAATATTATATTGGTGGATCATTTGGCTGTCATGGAAGTACAACCCTCCTCATTTCTATTGCTCATCAGGCCAATTCTCACAGAAGAAAGCAATTCTGATTCACACTAAAGACAGCATACGGCATATGGAAATTAAGGCACATCAAACAGAAATTTGCTCATCTATGTGGTGTATGGTACTGTCAAATAATAATTCAGTGATTCATTCTGTTCTATTTCATGTTTCAGAATCAATAAAAACTGTTTCATTTTCATGGATCAACAGAAAAGCACCATAAGAACAATTCAGTAGTCTTTCTCAGGTCTTTCATTAGCATCGGAAGGCTACTTCAAGATCAAAGCACATAATACGAAAACATTCTAATCACCAATGCCTAAAACAGAAGGTGGTTTAGTACAGATCATGTATAGAATTCAAGCATTCCAACCAGTAATAAAAGGTGTCTAACACAACAGGCCTGTAATGGACCCATAAACTTCGATTTCCTGCTGGTTCATTACAAGGAACAGAAAGCCGAGCTAAGGGAAGTAGATGGGCCAGTTGAAGTAATAACTGTCTCGGACCTCTTTTGGCATCTCATTCCACTGCAAAAAAAAAAAAGAGGAAAAGATTTGCTCGCATTTTACTCAACTACATGTTTCTAAGAAATAGCATGAACTTTTAGCTTTAGATTAACCAAATGCAACACCTTAAATTTGTAGGGCTGGTTCTTCTTCATAGCTTTCTTCCAATGGTATTGCTCAAATAAAAAGGCTCTGTCATGCCAACTGCAAGAACATAGAAGAATATCAAGTGAGATAGAAACTAATGATTGCGAGAGGCTAGCATGTGATCCAATATCATGATAATAATCGTAATACTACAACTCGGGTACTAGTCCTGAATTCCTGATGAAACAATCATTTCTATACCAGCGAGAGAAGCAGCTGCTTTTATCACATTGCTATTCATTATAACAAGAAATTCCCAATTATGGAAATTCAATGGGAATCATCGACTTCATTCATTCCGGTGGACAAGCCTCAGTTAGTCAAGTTTTGCAGTACTTAAGATGAAAAACATATACATTTTGAGGAAGAAGCCACACTTAAAGAGATGTTAAACCCACAGGTTAACCCATTCAATAAAATCTCTTAACGTTTCCTTTTGCAATCAAGCCAACCTAAGGGAACGCAGGATGAACTCAAGAAACGATTATGGTTACTTAAGTCCTTGTTTGGAATGAGATCATGAGTATGAGTTCAATCTTTAGGAACTACAAGCTTTAGAAACATGAAAAATGAATAATTAAATTACCAGAAATACCAACCTAATCATCCCTAATTGGATTAGAAAGGCAAAAGTTAAGGTTTTTAGACATTGGCAATCATCACTCAAATAGCAAAACTTACCCATAAACACCAAAAAATTGAAAAGAATACCCAAGAATTAGAGATGAAGTAGAAATTGAAAAGAAAGAGAAAGGAGCATACTTGAACTGATTAGTGAGCTGCCACATATAAGGATCGACGAAGGTGATAGCAGAGAAAGTAAGACACCCGATCCAAATATTGAAGAAACGGTCCTGGTCAGCATGGGGAACTCCTGGGTCTCCTCTATATGCATTTCCAAAGTACTTCTCCATTACTTACGATCTCTCCTTTCAACGCCAGAAATTCTATTAGCTTTCAGCTGTTTCTTCTTCTTTGCTTATCCAGTTGTCGTCGTTTCTCTTTATATTGCCCTCTCTTGCACCAAACAAGAGCCGGCCTTTCCCATCCCACCACCCATTTGTAATGTAATTAAAATAAAAGCCCATGAGCCCGTGGACCATTCTGCAGTTATAGCTTTGCTTCTTGTTTTCTTTCCTCTAGTTTTTGTTTGGTTTTGTCGTTTGAAGTTGATATGCTTGTTTCAATGGAATTAAGGAGATGACATGACATATGCGCAGTTTCAGCAAAATTTCGCGACATGTTGGTCTGACCATGATCCACCTCCATGATCTTTTCTTTGTTGTTTTCCAGTTCCCGTACAACGTTTTTCTAGTATATGATCTCCAACATGGAGACACCAAAACTGGAAACATCCACTTTAGCTGCTACTGCCACATTTCTGAATCACTCAGGGATCGCATATGGTGCTCCCACCCTGGCAGCTTCCCTAAATTCCCATATCAGAATTTTCCAGTAATAAAATCCGTCTACAAGCATGTTTTAATGTTTCATTAATCATGTCCCAATCTAAAATAAGAAACCATAGAAAGTACTCCTGCAGCAGTATCCAGAGCGATTTTTATGTCCTTTCCATTCGAAGTAAATCTGTCGGATAAATTCCATATTATAATAAACCAAAACAACCCGTAATGGGGCGGTTTCAACACTCAAATGATCAGTTCCCCTCAGAAGATGAGGGAAAGGACATGATCTCATCAGGACAGGATGTCAACGACATAAGCGAAATACAGTAAATAAGTAAATGATCAAGAACTATAGTAAATATCATTAGGTGCTTGAAGACGAAGTGCAATACAAGCAGAACTGGAACAAGAACCAACTAATGTACTATCCTATGTAACTAGTCATTGACATCACCAAGTTGTCAAAACACCAATCTTCCGCACCCTACATGTTGTAATTTAAAGAAAAATGGTTGCTTCTCTCCAAAAAAATTCCGGAAAAAGATCCCTCCATTTGATTGGAAAAGAGTTCAACGTTTCAGTTTCATGTCCATTTCTGAAAGGAAGATTTTGCCACGATGGTTGAAGATCATGTAGTCCATGTTGGCTGGTAAAGACACTGTCCTGAATTCAAGAATATGTGCAATTCAATTGTGTCAATAAATCATCATTGGGATAAAACTAGCAGGCAATATCCACCATAGTTTCATGATGCTGCAACACATAAACTGCAGAGCACAATTAGAAGAATCGCAGTTCATGAATGCAACTACTGCATTATTTGGCCAAGAAAATAACTTCACAAGAGTGCAGTTTTAAAAGCTACAATTGAAAAGTAGCTTAAGATTAGAAAGAGATTGCAAGTAAAGCAGCTGCAGAAACAAGCTCAATCGAACCGGCACAAAAACTGATTAGCCAAAGTTAATTAATGATCCACAGGTTGCTTGAGTGTCCCTGAACTATGTTTGAATACAAAATTAGCAATAATCTCAGCCAGGAAGAAGGCAACCTCACATGCTATAACTAGTCACCGCAATTCCAGGAGAGCAACAAGGCTAACATGAATGGATAGAGGTTATGCAAGGCAGGCAGAGATCTTTAGAATTGATTAAATATAAGGCAGCAAACCCAAGTTGCTATGAACAATTCCTAGCCAATCAACTAGCAACCCAAAACCCAACTTATATCAACTTGTTACGTAATGACCAACCATACTTCTCATCCAATTTCAACTCCATCAATATTTCTCTTTAGCCTTTCTCAAGGCGAAGTTCATTGGATGAAGAATATAATAGGTTAAAACAGAATCTCTCAACATGAAAAAAAGCCTCAAAGTAATGACTAACTGATTCAGGCTTAATTCTGGGTTAAATTTGACTGCAACTAATGAACACCACTTCTCAGCTGGATTGTATTAAACAGATCTATCTTAGGCATCAAAAGAAATCCCAATTAGCAAAGAGATACAAATGAAACAATACCTATTATCATCTGAATGAGGGTGAATTGATCTGAAGTTTCCTGGAACAGTTAAAGCTGCCCACACACACACCACTAATCCTATAAGCAACTCTATCACCACCTGCAAATCCCAACCCAGAAAAAAGACAACAAATTAAAGAAAAACATGAATTCAGAAATACCCAATTACCCAAAAATCAAAACTATAATATAGTAGTAATGAAAACTTACATTTACTGGAGGTCCTGAAAATTTCTCTTCCGTAATCTTCAACAAACCTCTATCTGCATACCGATCCAATAGAAAAGAAAAAACAGGATTTAGGCAATAAATTGATGGATAAATGATAAAAGGAACTAATAAATCTTGAGAAAAAACGTGAATTACATTGAATGGTTGAATAAGCAGAATGAGTAAGAATCAAGATTCCAAATGCACCAATTGCAAACCCTAAACCCATTTTATTAATTAAAGATCCCGATCGGCGCTCAACTTCAGTTCAGGGATCGGGTTCTAATCCACGGCAGAGTAGTCGAAAGAGAGGCTTGTTTTTTGGTAATTCAGATTTATTTCAAAGAATTCGCTAATTTGATAATTTGCCCCTTAATATATAGAGAAATGCTAAATGCACCCTTCTTATAATGATATGGATATTACATTCTTGTACCGCTTTAATGTGTATACAGTTTCATCCAAGTCTCTTTCAGATTGTTAGCTGTTATTGACAGTGATAATATTTTAATTCCATGTTGATAAAGTCCAGAAGGTTTTGAGCTTCTCAGACGAATTCGATGGACTCTTCTCTTTAGATTGTTCCTATAAAGATATAGATTTTAAGCTGGATGTGATGGAACCTAAATGTATACCTTACTGTATGTCTTGTATGAAATGGATTGAACTTGGAATTTGCTCGAAAAAGCATGAAACCATCAAATAAAATTAACTGTATGTCTTGTATGGTTCATGTGATTCAAGGCAGAAGCCAGCGTATTGCTTGTCTTTGATTCATCAAAGTGCATTTCTCTGCTACAGTTTCAAATGCACAAAATACGACTCCGCAATCATCTATCCTATCCTTCAGAATTGCTAATGCAGTTATAAGCTGCCTTGTATTTTGGAAAATATCAACTTCTCGATTTCAAAGCTCATCCATCGTTAATCCAAGAAAGAACAAAAGCACAAGCCGGAATCTGTTCCGTCAATTTGTACGGCTTGCCAGTGCCTTCTGTCAGGCTTACTTGCACGGAAATAACAATTACTCGGCATTCTTTGAACCATATGTATGAAGGTATATCAATACAAGAGCAAAGGGCCAACATAAAATAGCAAGTCCAAGGGCTGAATGACGACTTCTTTTCGCTAACTGTAAAGATCGTCATCATCAGCGCCACCTGCTGAACTTGCAAAAGGATCAGTGCCAGCAGCTGCACCAGTAGCTTCTGAGAACCTGAATTCAGACCCAAACCCTCTTGATTGTTGCAAAGTCTGCGCAAATGCCTGGTACTTGCGGATGTCAGCATCACTCACACTTCTGCGAGCATACTTCATCGACTCCTCAAAATGTGCTGCCTTGATCTCTGCCACATCATCCTCAACATCTTCCTCCATAGCTTCTGGATTCTCTCTTCGCCTCCTCTCCCTCTCAATATCCTGCAAGACGAATAATGCAAACCATCACAAACAATAACAAGAGATGCGTATATAAACAACGATGAATGAGAAAAAACAGAAGCGAACCTTTTCAATGTTCTCTCTTATAGCATATTTGCAAGAACGCTGGCATATTTCAGTGATATCAGCCCCACTGAAGCCCTGAGTATACTTGGCAAGTGCTCTAAGCTCAACATCTTTGGAGACTGGTGATTTCCTTAAGCAAGCCTTGAATATTTGATGTCGTGAATCCTCATCAGGAAGAGGGATGTAGATCAACTGATCAAGACGCCCAGGACGTAAAAGTGCAGGGTCTATGATATCAGGTCTATTAGTTGCTCCAATTATGAAAACAGTTTTCTTAGCAGACATGCCATCCATCTCTGTCAAGAGCTGGTTCAAGACTCTATCAGCAGCACCCCCAGCATCTCCTACACTGCTTCCTCTCTGCAGGGTATGGCACAAATAGTGAGGATAAAGTACGGATCAGACAAAATTGTTGTTTTATAATAAATAATCCTCAAACCCAACAAACATAAGAAACTCTTAAGGCACGATAAATTCTCAAATCATGATCATATTGAAGACACTGAACCATTCACCAAGAACCTAACACAAACCTGAGTGGCAATGGAGTCAAGTTCATCAAAGAAGAGAACACAAGGTGCAGATTGGCGAGCCTTGTCAAAAATTTCTCTCACATTGGCTTCACTCTCACCAAACCACATTGTAAGCAATTCAGGACCCTTAACACTGATGAAATTTGCCTGGCATTCATTAGCAATAGCCTTGGCCAAAAGAGTTTTCCCACAACCAGGAGGGCCATAGAAAAGAACTCCTTTAGAGGGCGACATTCCAAACTTCTCAAATTTTTCAGGGTGCTCCACTGGATATTGGACAGTCTGTATCATACAAATAACCAGACATGGGACACAACAGTTAAGATAGTGTAGAACGTAAGTCAAACATATGCAGCCCAAAATATCATAACAGTTACCTCTTGGAGTTCCCGCTT
Source organism: Dalechampia spathulata (assembly GCA_948192965.1). Taxonomy (NCBI): domain Eukaryota; kingdom Viridiplantae; phylum Streptophyta; class Magnoliopsida; order Malpighiales; family Euphorbiaceae; genus Dalechampia; species Dalechampia spathulata. Next base: position 5,654 of record CANYBF012385267.1, on the reverse strand, counting down.
AACATTCTCAAGGCCTCCAATATCTTCCCAACTAACATTAGGCACTTCAACAACCTGGACAGAACAAACTCATTTTAAAAAAACATGATAAACAAAATGATAACGATTCAAGTAACAAAGGATCCCCAGAAGTAACTTGCAAAAGCTCACTGTTTCACGCAGTGCAGACGGGTTACTTGTTCCAAGTGCAGTTTGGAAGTGTTCATTAGTCACTGCCATGGAGTTAAGTATTTCAGCATCTATTGATTCATCTTCCAAGTCAATAACATCCATCTTCTCCCTGATGCACTGAAGGGCAGCCTCAGTGCAAAGAGCTGCCAAATCAGCACCAACATAACCATGCGTGTCTTTGGCAATTCTTTCCAAATCAACCTGTAAATTAGAAGTCCCAAATTGTAATTGGAATAACGGAATGAACAAGCAAACAAAAATAGAAAATAATTCAACGAAACTGAAAGTGCATGGCATTTACATCTTCAGCAAGCTTCATATTTTTTGTATGAATTCTGAGAACCTCAAGACGCCCAACTTCATCTGGAACACCAATATCAATTTCCCTATCAAATCTCCCAAATCTCCTCAAAGCCGGGTCAATGCTGTTTGGGCGATTTGTGGCCCCAATGACAATAACATGTGCACGAGATTTGAGCCCATCCATAAGTGTTAAAAGTTGGGAGACTATCCTCCTCTCAACCTCTCCGTTTGTCTTCTCCCTCTTTGGGGCAATCGAGTCAATTTCATCAATAAAAATGATTGATGGCGCATTCTTCTCTGCCTCCTCAAAAGCTTTTCTAAGATTGCTTTCACTCTCCCCAGCCAATTTTGACATGATCTCAGGTCCATTAATGCAAAAGAAAAAGGCACCAGTTTCATTAGCAACAGCCCGAGCAATAAGAGTCTTCCCAGAACCAGGAGGCCCATAAAGCAGAATTCCTTTTGGTGGCTTCACACCAATTGATTTGAACAGCTGTGGATGTCTCAGTGGAAGCTCCACCAACTCCCTAATTTGAGCCATCTGTTTTCTAACACCACCGACATCATCGTAGCCAACTTCATCCAATCTATTCTCATCCTCTCTTCTTACAGGTTCTCCCTCGCAGAAAATCTCGGTGTCAGGGGCAACCACACAGTACTCTGCAGGTTCAGTTTCAATAACCTTGAACTCCACGCTTCTCATTCCTCCCCTTACAAGAAAGAGATCACCCTTCCTGACCGGACGATAGGCCTCAAGGAAATAAGCTGTGCACATGTTAATCAGTTGCCTCAGTGACATGTATACAAAAGCATGGGGGAGCAGAAATTAGCTAGCAAACATTAGGGAGGAATTATACCACAAAACAAACACACTCATTAAGAACTAGGCAAATGGTGTATTCCAAGAAAAGTTTGCCAAACCTTTTGCGACAGTGGATATAAACTGAAGTTGAAACCATTCCTTTCATAAAATCTATTGGCTCATGCTAAGACCAATCTCATCCAAAAATATACCACAATATTTGCTAACTTCCCTAATGTGGGTTTATAAACATTTTCAAATTATTTATAAGCAACCTTGAACCAACATGTATGCACAAGAAACAGTTCCAAGATCATAAAAGCTAATATTAGTCAATATGAAGAGCATATCATTTCCACAACTATCAACTCATCATGGACAAGGAATGGCACAAATAACAATGTAGAAAATCAACAAAGATTTAGTAGACTCATAATGAAACAATAAAACACTAGCACATGAACCTGAGAGAGGGAAGGCCGAGTAAAATGGCACATACTTACATGAGGTCCTACTAAAGCAGAAAATCTAAACAACTACAAGGTATCCCATCTCTTCGAAAAATACTTGAAAGTGATTAAATCAAGAGCAAACTCACGCTTCAAGTATGCATCAAAAAGATTTCCAGTGACCCCTTCAATTGTGTCATCAATAGGCAGTATGTGCACACGCTTTCCATACTTGACGTCAGGACATTGATGCACGGAGACCACATCTCCGAGCCTAACTCTCAGGTTAGACCTAACAACCTTATTCATCCTGATCTTTGGCTCGTCACAGGAGTCATCAGCAAGAGCAATGCAGATTGTATCTTTCCTTTTCTTTCCCTAAACATCACAAAGAAACACAAGAAAAACATTCACGAAATTACTTAATTTTGCTAATTGCATAAAAAAAATCATATGATAAAACAAACAATAAAGCCTCACAGAATGAATACAAGCCATCTTAAAAACCATGAGAACCTACAAAAGCTGATCAATTTTTTAAAAGCTCTATTCGATGCTTTGATTAGAAGTAGAATAAGACTAACGAATGCTACTACATCATTGCACGAAACTGGGCATGACTAAACCTTCAGTCTTGATAAAGACAGCTTTCACAAGATAAAAAGTCTTGATAACAATTTCATATGAAAAAAAAAAAGAAAGCATACAAGTAAAAAAGAAAAAAAAAAAGCTAACCCAACAATAACCAATTTCTCCGCATTTAATCATGAAATACAGCAGACCAACACAACTTTACCGTTAGGTGATGGATTAGGCAGTTATTAAACCCTTCATTGGATAAAAATCACAGCTTTGAATACCACAGCCTCTATAACACAAAGAACCGGTAAACAAAACCCATTACCAATGGAACACCTAACAAGCTACCCAAAACCAATGATCCGAGTCCTAACCTAAATCAACAATAAAACACGGCATAGAAACACGAAAGCAGAAATCCAACAACAACCCAGAATAATAATTAAAGTTTGGAGGTAAAACAACACCTTGATCAAGATGGTGTCACCACGAAAAAGCTGAAGCTTTTCCATAGTATCAGGATGGAGAGAGACGACAGAGTTATCATCATTAATGGCTTCATCAACAACTAGCCGATTGGGGGACTTTTTGCGCTCCAAAATGGCGGTACTAAAATCCCTTTTCGTTCCCTTACTGCAAAACCAAAAGACCCATAAACCAAAATCATCTAAAAAGTGGAAATTTCATTTCCGGGAATTGAAATTGGGGAATTAAGCGAGTAAAAAGTAAATAATGCAGTAGATCTAAGCACTTACGAGTCAGATGATTCGGCTTGGTTAGACATGGTCGAGAGAAAGAAGAAGAATTGAGGAAGAGCAGCAAGCAATGTGTGGATCGAAGTCACCCAAGTTTTAAGATCTGAAGTTATTATTCGTTGGGGTATTTATATTGACCACCAAAAACTCCCTCTTCTGTTCTTCCCACCTTTTCCTTTCTTCTTCCCAAAGAAATGAATTTATTATATTAATCTTTTTAATTTAAATATGATTAATTATATTTATTAATAATTAATGATTATGAAATGTTATTATTTGAGAATTACAAGTTATTAATGACTAAAATGACTTTCAATTATCTCTTAATTTGTTCATTCATTAATATAGTGAAGAATTACATATATATATATATATAACAAATCTTTTTATATTAAAGTATAATAATAACAAATTTAAATTATATTGAAGTTTGAATATATTAAATTAATAAATTTCATAATTTATATTATTTAATAGTTTAATTTTTTGGAATTTTTTTCAATAGTAAAAGAATAATAATAATAATAAAAGTTTATGAAATTATTATTCTCTATTTTTTATTTTCATCGTACTCAAATCAATCTTAAAAATTCAAAATTAAAAAATTTTATTTTTATGATTTTAAATATTATTAATTTTTTTCACAAGCTGTAATCTTATATTGCATTAAATAAATATAAACATATGTAATATTCAATTATATCTTGAATATTCCACGTTTTCGGGTAGCAAACATCTCAAATGTTAACTATTGCACCTGCATCATATGAAGCAAGTAAACTTATAAACCTGGTTCCATGTCAGTGTTTCTAAATCTTGAGGCAGGGCAGATCCAGAAATCGAATATATGTCTTATTGTCGATGATATAATTACCAGAAAGAATGCAGTGTTATCTGGACTTGCAGGCTTGGACTGTGGTATCCTTTGCCATGGTGGAAGATAAGTTGCACTGTCCAGCAAGTCTTTATTCTTGTGGGGCTGTCATTAGCATTTTGAGGTCTCACGCCCATTGACACCGCAGAAGGTACTCTTTTTCCATGCATGAAGCGAGCATCTGATCCATGATTCTTGTGGTGGGTTAACTCCTACTGGTATGTAGTACATGATCCATGTTTTCTTGATCTTGAGATGGAAAATCCAAGATGCTGGGAATGCAACCATCTGTTAGTACCTTCATTAATTAGCTTATCATAATTCCTTTCCTTAAACTTTTTCTAGTTTATTTCCACCACATTTCTTGAAGCTTATAATTAAGTTATTTATTACGTCCAAGTTATTTATTGAGGATTCGATCCTCTGACACGCTCGTAACCTAATCTCACAAATCTATATCAAACAACTTATTTAAAGATTATTCATTTCACATTAATATATATTTATTTCAGAGCAATAAACATCTTATTATGAACTAGATTATAAGAATAGCCAGTAGACAAGTGTAAATAATAACATATGACTATATGATTACATCAAGTTGGTAGACAATGAAGTCATTAGAATAGAAGATAACACAGTTTTGACATGTGAGAACTCAAACAATAACTCAAGAGGAGTAATGAATATAAATTCATTCCTTCCTCTTATCTAATTTCAATTTTAACCCCTCTTATTTTAATTTTAATTTTAATCACTTCTTATTTTGATTTCTGACCCCGGCATTGATTGAATTGGCATTATTGCAATAACGAAATAGTAATTCATTAAGATTCATAATAAATCAAACAACATATATTATATCTATATCAACTCAACTCGATAATAACACTACTTACTCGGCCTTAATATTCAAACATGAAAATAATAGTTTACTTTTTCAATAATCAAGATATCAACTAATAATTTTATTTGATAATAGAATAATAGAAAAATCAAATAACACATAATTCTTGCAAGATTTAAAATTCAATTACAATTTTATTTTGTCATTTACTTCGAGTATTGTATTTTTATAGTATCCATTATATATATTTATATTTACTAGAGTTTCATAACGTGCATTGTATATTAGGATAAATTTTTTGACCCGTCATTTATAATAATTTTATATTTTATGTTTTCAAATTTTTTTGACTCGTCATTTGTAAGTATTATGTACTTATTTAAAATGTTATTTATATAATGTTTTCATCCATTTTTTGATAAAAAATGGGAGCAAATATTAATATTAATTAGCATAATATTAAATTAAATTAAATTTTATATAATTATCTTGTTAAATTTGAAAAATGTATGCCTTAATATGAATTAATATAATATTAAATCATCATATTATTATTAAAATTAACAAATTGAAAATGTAAACTAATGTATAATTTAAATATAAATACTACTCATTTCATTTGTATTTATTAGGTATTAAATTTTATTGAAAGTTAAAAACTACTAATTGTATTCAAATAGAAATACTATTCATTTTATTTATATTTATTAGCAACTAAATTTGAATTAAAAAAATTATTAATTTTATTTATATTTAATAATTATTAAATTTTATTCAAAGATAAATATTACTAATTTATCATTGATTACATATTAATTATTAAATATTTCATTATTAAGATAATTATGTAAAATATAATATAATTTAATATTAT